>ML675626.1:30019109-30310376 GCA_007922155.1 Mesoclemmys tuberculata | reverse complement strand
GCGCCTTCAGAGGCAGGCTGGGCAGGATCCCATTTTTCAATCCCGAAATGCCAGTGCGGGTCCATTTCCCCCCCAGCCCGCCAGGGAGAAGCATTTGCACCCACAGGAACCCAACTTACCCATAGGCCAGGCCAGAAAAAGGCTGCTTGAAAATGTTTCTTAAGACTTTCTGACTCCAGAGTATTTACTGTCTAGTTTGAGGTGATCTAGAATCAGAAAAACGACAGGAAAGGGGCAACCTGCAGGATTCAAGGGTATGGAACAGCTGCCATGTGAGGGGAGAGCAAAAAGGCTGGGGCTGTTCAGTTTAGAAGAGAGATGTAAAGAGGTCTATGAAATCATGAGCCGCCTGGAGAAAGAGAATAACGAAGCGTCATTCACTGCTTCATATAACACAAAAAAACAGGGTTCACCATAGGAAATTAATAGGCAGCAGCTTTAAAAAAAGCATAAGGAAGTACTTCTTCACACAGCACCCAGTCATCGCTTTGTCTCTGGCTGGTGTAAAGGTCAAAAGCATAGCTGGTTCAAAGAAGAACGAGTTAAGTTCCTGGAGGATACGTCCATCAATGGCTAGTAACCAAGAAAGGATGCAACCTCATGCTGCAGGTGTTCCTAAACCTCTGAGTGCCAGAAGCTGGGACTGGCTGACTGGCTGGTTCCTCTGTTCTGTTAATTCCCTTTGATGCATCTAGCACCCATGTCTGCTGAAAGATGGTATGCTGGCTTTTGGTCTGTCCCAGTATGGCTGTTCTTATGATGATAATTTGTGTTTTAAGGGTTATTACGCTTTAATGTTTTAAATCTCAACATTTACTGTCATTAAATAATTATTCTCTGACCCCCCCCAATCTCCTGCAACTGTGAAAATTTAAATAGACAAATATTAAAAAATGCTTAAAATAAATATTGATATTACCGGTTGAAATTATTAACAAAATAAAAATCTAATTCTGCCTATTTATAGGGTGAGACATTGGCACAGAGTGCATGCAAGAAATCCATCCCTAGGGAATGAGACACCCCCACAGGAAAGCCCTCCTTATTCAGATTCATAGAGAACATGTGACCTTCCTGAACCTCAGCAGCACCTGTGGAACTTGTGTTGTCATACAGTCAATGGGCCAATCCCAGTTTTGAATGGCAATAAAAATGCCCTGAGATATCTTTGGGACACAACACAATCATCTCAATATTGCAATGCAAAGACTCCACCCCCCAAAAATATAAAATATGGCAACTCTGTAATGCCATCATGGCAATCAACATGGACAGGGATAATCCCTCTTAATAAATCCGCTCCTTCAGCCATGTGACTACTTTTGATTTTATTTCTCAACATCATGATGTTACTTAAGTGAGTGGAATTAAACACAGAATTCCAAGCCATCTCTTGCCAGTATTCTACAGAGAAAAATTACTACTTCCCTGAGCAACCTAGGAAGATGCAAAGCAAGTAGATGGGAGAGTAATAACATCATTTCCATATAGTAATTTGTCTGACCATTATTATTTTATTTTCTTGGCACTGCCAGTGTGCTCAGCTCTGTATAAAACACAGAGAAAGAACACAAATGTTGAGAATCAGTATTAAACTATTAGGTAAGCATCAGAAGTAAGACAGTCTCTCTAAAAAATGAAGTATGTAAGTAACAAGAAGGGGTTAATGTTGTTTCATAAGAGACTGCTAAATAAAATAGGAGGTAAAAATGTACTGGAAATGGAAAAGAAGGAAGCTCAGCAGCATGGCCAGTGCTCACTGCTCTCTCTGCATTCACATTATTCCTGAAGACTTTTCTGCCACAAATTCTACTAGTAAATTGTTTTTATTATTTATTTATATTATCGCAGCACCTAGGAGCCATTGTCACGAATCAGGACTCAACCGTGTTAGGCACTGTACAAACACAGAACAAAAAGATGGTCTCTGTCCTAAAGAGCTTACAACCTAAGTATAAAACAAGAAATGATAGATACAGACAGACGGATTAGGAAATGATACAATATTGATCAGCCTGATGAGCAGTAATCTCCCCACCATAAGCAGCCTATCCATTGTCAAGTTTTTTGTAGACAACATGGAAAAAGAGAGTTTTAAAGAGGGTTTTGAAGGAGAATAATGAAGTAGCTTTGTGGATAGTCACAGGGAGCTCCTTCCAAGAATGAGGAGCAGTGTGGAAGAAAGCACAGAGGAGCTGATGGAGGATGACATTATGAACCATCCGGATACAGGAGATGGCATCTTGATAGGGAATGAGAGATGATAAGTAGAGTGCAGATAGATCATGAAGGGGCCTTGATAGCGAGGACAACCAGCTTATGTTAAATGCAACAGAGAATGGGGAGCCAGTGTACTGACTGACTCTGAAGAGTAAATGGGATTAATATAAAAAACATGTTAACTTAATATGGCTGAGATATAGTCAAGCATCCTGTTGACCATGCTACTGATGTATTTTATAGCTTTTTGTCTTTCTTTTGATTGTGAGTATCTTGAGGAGGGACTATGTTTTCTTTTCTGTTTGGAGAGTACTTAGCGCATTGTGGGCATGAACCTCAATACAAGAAAAACATACTTAAATAAATAATCCAAATAAGACTACAGAATCATCTGGGCTTGGATGTGGAAAATAAAGAATGCTAAACAATATATGGCCAAATTCACTCATAGTTTAATTTCACTGACTTCAAGAGAATTATCCCAGGAGTAAATTTAGGCAAATCAAGCTAAGCAAAGGGATTAAGGGGAATAAAGGAAGGGAGAGAACTGGAAAACTAATGCCAAGAGAGGACTGGAGTTATAGGAGACAGCAAGTTAAAAGTGTATAGTGCAATGCAATTTTTGACTTCATTCTCAAAGGCATCATGTTATGGCACACACATTTTTCTTTGCAAATAACATTGTCCTGCTTTGTTTTTAACTCAAAAATCAGAGTAGTGAGAATATGAAAGTGAAACTAACTATTAAAAAACAGGACTGATTTGATTTTCATCATCCAAGCCCAGAAAACATAGGAAGGAAACAAAGAGCATAAATAACAGCAAGAAACTGACTTACTGTGATTTAATATTTATATTCTATTACTGTACTGCCTAGAGGCCCATTGTCCAAACTCACAGGAAAATAGTCTCCTTTCCCCAAATAGATTATAATATAATATAAGGGCCCTGATCCTACAAGTTATTCTATGCAAGCAAACCCCAAATAGGTAGGAGACCTATGGATTTCAGAGATCCATTCACACAGAATATCTCCTTGGTTCAGAGCCCAAGAAGACAAGTGACATATGCATGATGGGGAAGAGGAACTCAATCAAGTATAGGCAGTTTTTGTATACATATATACAATTGCAATTAAAAATATTATTATAAAGTTTTTACCAACTAGCCTTAACTACCTAGCATTAACTCATTAACTAACTGATTTTCTGTAGACATCAAAGCAGAAGTAAATGCTGGGGATGCTTAAAGTTCACTTTTAGCAATCTAAAGTGTTAATACTTACTTATGTGAAGAAATGGACTTGTTTACAATTTAATTTTTTAAACTGTGTCCCTTTAACAAACACTGGGACATATATTAATAAGATTATTTCCTAATTATTTTTCAAACTTGTACAAATAATTTATTTTACATGTTTACATCTCTGTGTTTAGTTAGTATAAACATTTGGTAAGGTTTCTATGTCTGATCAGTAACATCAGAGAGGGACATAGACACAATATTGGCAATGTAGAATGTAATAAATAGTGAGGATAGATAATAGGTTTTTACCCAAAACAGCTAAAGTGAAAAGGACTTAGTCCTGTACCAGACAGACTAATAGTGAGGTTGTGACATACTTGTAGTTACATCTCTACAAACGGATCTTTTTTTTTTTTTTCATATGTTCAGATACATTAGCCTGCTACACCATCCTACCACTGCTAGAGTATTTTGGTGCATAATAAACCTGTCACCAGATGGTTGCTTATCAGCAGCTCCTGCATTTAGCTCTGAAGGATTACTTCAAACTATCGGAGGAGTTTGAACAGTTACTGTTCAAGGAAACAATTATTCTTACAGATGCCTTCAGTACTATTCAGGAATTTAATTTTTTTCTAAACTCTTTTACCGTTAACATAGAAAAAAGCACAATTTCGACCCGTCTGTGCTATCGTAAAATATTGTGAGGAAAGAGAATGGAGGCAGATAGGTGGCTGTTTTGTTGGTGAAGGGAAAAACCTTTTGTCTTGTAATGCTGTCATGAATATTTACCACCCCAGCTGCAAAATCTCTTCATTTTGGCTTTTACCCTCACCATTGGTACTAATGAAAAAGTTAAAACTATTTTAGTCACCTGTCAAAAATCTGATGCACCTGCACCAGTGAGCAAGTTGATATTCACATATATTTTGACCCCCACCTGTGCCCAGACACAGCCTGTCTTGCTGGCAGAGGGAATGGGGCGCAGTATATTGCTGCTAAAGAAACCCTATGTTCCTAAAGCCAAGCTTTTACAACAGAGCAGCACTTCTAGTGCAGGGCCCTTTTCATCTGGGTTCTACCTCCTAATGTAATGGGATTATTGTGCAGCTGGAGCACACACAAAGAGATTGTTTCATGTGTCTCTTACTTAAACAGGCAACGACCATCTTACAATCAATTTTTCTGTTACTAACAGTAGCTTGGATGTTTCTAAGTAAAATCTGGTTTGAGACTAATTTTTCCTCCTATATAAAAACTGTTTGGGGTTTATTTATGTGTAAATCTATGTAACTGGAGCCCCACTCTTTGTTGACATTTCTGTTTCATTTCCCCTTACCATGCCTCATTCCCCACACTCCTATTTCATCCACTCTTTAAAGGGATGAACTTTAAAGCAATAGAACTGCTGCTACGTCTGTCTTCAGTTGTGAAGGTAACAAATATTTTATACACTTTCGTTATGTCATGTTGTTAACTGGATTATGGCACTATCAATAAAAAAATCAGTCAAGGTCTGTAGGTTTCTCTATTATTTTAGATTCTGCTCTAATTTGATGCATACGCATGCTCCTAGGAAGAGGTTTGCTATCCAGTAATTCCTTCCATTCCACCCTAAATACCAGGGCTCATTTACACACCCACAGGGGACCCAACTGCTGCACTAACTAACCCCGTATCACTCCCCCTCCCCCCATGTTCTGATCCAAGATCTTCCGCTTTCAAAGTCTCATTTCTGTGCACTTCAAAGGGCCAACTTTGCATTTTTAAAACATCAGCAACCTGACCTGGTGACAGCACTGCAAAATTGAAGCGAGGTGACAACCCTCAAGTTGGAAGAGTGTCTTCAGTGGGAAGTGCAAGATGAGAATTCACCTTCCAAAAGTAATGCTAACTTTTGTGGCAGTATTCACAGGGGACTGTATGGCAACAGTGTGCAAGCAGTGCCAAGTGGTCGTGCACTCTGTGTGGACAAAGCCAACACAGGATGCTGAGCGTCAGACTTCATAGGTATTCTGCTCTGAATACAGGGGTTCATCAATTTGGCAATAATGAGGGCGTGATTGAGAATCATAGATGGCAGCACAGGCCCAGCGCTAGCCCCTATCCACAGTGGGCCACATCTTCTCCTTCTTCCTTGCTGAAGTAGCTGAGTTAGGTGCAGAGGAACTCCATGAGGAATTTCCCCCAAAGAAATATTCTGCTGCTTCTACTGCGGCCAAAGTGCTGCTGCAGGCTAAATATTCTGGGCTTCCTTAAAGCTCCCTCGTTTTGCTCCCAAGAAGATCGTAAGAATCAGGCTGTCCAGTTATATTCTATCTAGAGTCAGGTCTACTCTGCAATTGCCATCCATCCTTAGTTACCGAAGAATGGCCACACTAGGTCAGACCATGGTCCATCTAGCCCAGTGTCCTGTCTTCTGACAGTGGCAAGCGCCTGGTGCTTCACAGGAAATGAACAGAACAGGGCAATCATCAAGTGATCCGTTGCCCACCTTTCAGTCCCAGTTTGTGGCAGTCAGAGATTTAGTGACCCCAGAGCATGGTGTTGCGTCCCAGACCATCTTGGCTAATTGCCACTGAGAGACCTATAAGCTCATTGATTTTTTCAACTCAGTTACACTTTTGGCCTTTACAACATCCCCTGGCAACAAGTTCCACGGGCTGACTGCATTGTGTAAGGAAATACTTCCTTATGTTTGTTTTAAACCTGCTGCCTATTAATTTCATTCATTGATCCCTGGTTCTTGTGTTATGTGAAAGGGTAAATGACACTTCCTTATTCACTTTCTCCACACCATTCATGATTGTATAGACCTGTATCATCTCTCCCCTTAATCATCTCTTTTCCAAACTGAACTGTCAGTCTTTTTAATCTGTCCTCCCATGGAAGTTGTTCCATGCCCTTGATTTTTTTTTTTTTTTTGCCCTTCTCTGTACATTTCCCATTGTAATATATCTTTTTTTAAAATATGGCCACAAGAACTGCATGCAGTATTCAAGGTGTGAGCATTCCGTGGATTTATATAGTGGCATTATTGAATTTCCTGTCTTATTTTTAATCCCTTTCCTAATGGTCCCTAATTTGAAATTGTTGAACTACTAACTGTGGTATGTAACCTATCGCTTAAATCAACCTCTGTACCAGTGAGTGGAGGAGACCTAAGGTGATACTATTGGAGCCCTAGTGTGACTAGACCTCCTAGACATTACAGTACTACAAATAATGGAAACTCCTATCAATGGGTGAAAAACCTGCCCAGTGAGTTCAGGCAGCTGCCCAATATAGGTCATTTAATGTTTAGGGTTGCAACCTTTCTAAATGCTGGTAACCGGATCCCCTCTGCCCCGCCTCTTCTCCACAAGGCCCGCCCCTGCTCTGCCTCCCCTCTCTCACCCATGGTCGCTTGCTCCTCTCCCCCTTCTCTTCCCTCCACTCACTAGAGCCTGCTTGCAGTTAGGAAGCAGCCCCTGCTAAGCAAAAGCTGGGGCGGGTCAAAGACCCAGAGCTTCCCCGACCCCACAGTAACAGGACTTTCTGTTTGGGTGCCATTTAAGATTGCCATGTCTGAAAACCAGACACCTGGCAACCCTAAATGGCACTCGGACACAGAAGCCAAAAAACAGACTGTCCAGTAAAACCCAGACAAGTGACAACCCTGCTTCCCTTCTCTTCCCCCAGCTCCATCCCTGTTCCTCTCCCCACTGTCCCTGCCCCTACCCCATTCCCTGCTTCTTCCCCCTTACCGCATCCTCCTTCCTTCACCGCTGCCTCTTTCTCCTACCTCGCCTCCTGCCCCTTGGGCATTCACCATTATACAGAAACCGGACACAGCCTGTGGAGAAGAGGATGATCACAGGAGTAGGACCCAGGAGGCAGCGTTCAGGAGCCGCCAGCCTCAGCTGGAGAGCGACAGAGCGAGCTGGTGCACCATGGGAAGGATAGAGCCTCCCCTTCCAGCTCTGACAGGCTGAGCAGAGCAAGCCCTGCTTGGCCCTCGCAGAAATCAGGGGTGGGGAGCAGTGCCTCCCCAAACTATGCTCATGGCTGGCGCAGGTTGATGACCTGGCACTTCCTATTGCTCATGGTAAATGGACTTTTAGCATCTGCAGTGCTGACCAGACATTGACTTTCTGATAGAAAACCAGACACCCAGGAACCCTATAATGTTACTCTTTCACCATTAATTAAACATGGTCTTCTGGTCCCTGACCCCTTCACACACCTCTCCCCCAGCCCCTGCCTAGCATTGCAATTCAGATGCCACCCACACCCACTGAGTCTGATCTGACATCTTGATGAAGACACATGGTTCTTTCCTTCTTGAACTACCAGTGTAACTTTCTCCTTAATTAAGATGTTCACATAATGCAATCAACAACGAAAAGAAAAGAAAAGGGAAAGGAGGAAAAATGAAGATAAAGAAATGTTCTGACTAAAAATAGTTAAAAATAATCTGGCATCATTTCAATGTTTCTCTACTCCCCCCACCCTTTCCCTTTATCTGCAATTTGCTGTCAAGTATTCATACAAAATGAGGGCTTCAGGGTGAAGTTGTAAAGCCGACATGTTAGAAAATACTTTCTGCCTGATGTCTGGGGAAAATAAAGTGAGGGGCTCCTTTTATAAGTCAGTGTTAGAAGTGCAAGCCTGGGAATGTGGTGAATTTGCAGTCAATAACCCTTTGCCGCTTGTTACATTCAGCATCATTACACAGAATGAAGACGGTGTCATGAGCAAAACAGATTGTTTTCAAAATTGCACTTGACTTAAATAATCTAAATTAGCTGATCTGACAGATGGGGGAAACAGTCTTCTTGCTAACACACAGAGACTGTGTGTTACTCTACAAGAAGCCTCCTTTCCCAGCTCACTGTAGAGCTTTTATTTGTTTGTTTTGGAGCATTTTAAAATAGTCTTAGCCCGGTGCTAAGGGATAGTTATACAGGGACTGATCAGACAATCTTTACTTATACAAGTAATTCTTACTCACAGGAGCAGTCCCAATGAAGTCAACTGGACTTCTTGCATAAGCAAGGATTACTTAAGTCTTTGTATGGTCCCAAGAAAGAAAGAAAGATTTGGAAGTTGCTAACAAAAAGGGTTTGGCTTCTACTCCAACAAGAGCTGGAACACAGCCAACAAAGAGTAGGACTTGTGATTAAACAGCCAGTGCCTATTTCACAGGCTGCAATAACAAACAGCCATTAGATCTGCACTCAGGAAAAGAAAATTCATTGCCTAGCCTCCAGGCTTCACTTGCATTTCCAGCATTACAGGGTGATCAGAGTCAGGAGAGCAGGCATGAGAGGTTATTAGATGAGAATTTAATCCTATCCTTTAAATCAGAAAAAAAAATTAGAAAAGAAAGAATTTCCCTGTGTTTTAAAGCTGGCACAACTTGCTTTCCCTGCTTTGTGTTTGGGAAAGCTGCCAACTGTAAAATGGAATCGCTGAGTCTAAATTTTACTCTGCATCCAGCCAATTATTCCTTCCTCACATCCCCCGGTCTCCTAAGTGGTGCAATGCAATAGACATTTCCAATCTTTCTTTATTTATGAGGGTTGCATTGCCCTTCCAAAGAAATATCACATGGATGTGTTCATTGTTCTTTTCTTTTTTGTAGTTTCATTCAGTTGGCACCACTCAATCTTCAGTGATCAAGGTTATTTTGGAATTGCTTCCAAGGCCTGAGGAGAGTCTTTCCATCTACTTCAATGGGCTTTGGATCAGGACTTTAGGGTATGTCTGCAATAAAACACCCACGGCTGCCTGGGGTCAGCTGACTAGGGCTTGTGGGGCTCAGACTGTGGGGCTATAAAATTGCAGTGTAGACATTTGGACTTGGACTGGAGCCTAGGCTCTGGGCCCCTCATGGAGTCTTTTCACCCACCACACAACACTGTGCAGCACAATGGTAAGGCAAGGCTGCCAGTGAGGTGTCACAAGCCTTTACAGCATGCAGAGAATTAGCAGCAGAGATGGAGGAGGTCCAGCTAGGTCCAGTTGGCGGATGCACATCCAACTCAGCCCTGATGGACCACTCCAGTCGTTAGGATAGCTGCCTATGTTTGTTTAGTCTCTCTTATACCATTGTCTATTGAAGATAAATCTCTTTTGTAATCAATGGTTATTTAATGACATATACTAGGGGTTCCCAAACTGTGGGCCACGGCTGAAAGGTGCGCCACGACAGAGTCCCGTGGTCTGCCAGCACAATTTAAAATGTCATAATTAACAATCATTTTCTTCAAGAAGGGTTAATAGTGGGTCACAGTGCCTATTGCACAGGGAAAAAAGTTCGGGAACCCCTGGCTTATTCTATGGCAACACTGAATACAGGTAGATTAATTGCAGACTTGGACCATTTAATTTTGCATTACTCTACAATAATAGTACATGCTATTTTTGCTCTGCCACAAATTGTTTTCTTCTATGCCAGCAATCCTATCTGTTGCAGGACTTCAAAAGGATAGTAATTTGGTGAATTCTTGAATGACAGAATTAGACGTGATGATAGAGAAGCATTTGCTGAACAGTTACGCATGCTGCAGTATGTGCTTTAGCACTAAGTACCTCCTGTGACTGCCCCAGGCTGGATAGGCACTCTAAAGCCAAATTTCTCTACCTTTAGGCAGACAGTGTGGTCTAACAATTAAAACACAAGACCACAAGTCAGTACTAGATTCTGTTCCTGCCTCTGCTATGGATTTGTTGTGACCTTGTGCAAGGCACTTACCTTCTGAGTTTCAGCTTCCTGCAGCTACCGAAGGGCACTGATCTGCAATAACTCACAGAGTGCGAGTTATTTATTAGTGATTGTAAAGAGCACTGAATGTACTGCAGAAAAAAAAAGTATTCTAAAATATTGTTTTCATAAAATTATAGAGTATTTCCTCAGATACATACTTAAAATAATGTTCACTGCTCAGATATCCAAAAGCTAACAAAGCCTTAGGAAAATGACTCTAATGTAGGCTGTGCAAAATCCAAGCTCCCTTTCATCCCACTGATTTGGGTTTGTCTCCCTCCCCACCCATACAGATCCAAATGGACTTCTCCCAGATACTGAAGGCAGTGGTCAAGATGTGAATCTCAAACAGAGCAGCTGTTTTGGGCCCTCTCATGAATGGGAGGATTTTGCATTGTGTAGGGCTTTTGAATTCCTGTAGTACAGTAATTTATTACCCAGTCACAGAATGATATAACCCTTTAAGGGAAACATGTAAGAGTACATGAAGCTGCTTTGGTATATCCTCACTTGAATTTATTAAACAGTTCAGGAATAATCTGATATTGTATGTCTTCCACAGCATGTAGGAATCAGTCATGAGCTCTGTGATAGGAGAGGATGGGTTGTGAAGAATAACTGCAATCACTTGTTATCTGTAATGACAAATTCATTCAGGAGCAAAAAGGGGACATTTCTGTGAACAATTATTTACATTTAAGAACTGCCTGTAATGCTCCTTCTTTGAAATGGTTTCCGTAGTAGGCATGTTCTTGTTAAAACTTAGTGGCTCTCTTAAGCTGACCCATGCCCCCTGTACTGCCTCGTCCCACTCTATCTCCCCCAAAAGTGAGTTATTTGCATGCAGAAACCCAGGAAAATGGCCCCCCTCAGCTCTCTGTTCCTGACCTTTCCAAAGCAGGGGATTTGTTTGTCCCCACCTGCAGCATTTTTCTGCAGTGTGTATTCAAACATTTGCAAACTATGCCAAACCCTGGCAGTTAGTTTTGATCATCACTAAAACCAGGATTACCAGAGCAGGCCAGCAGCATTCCCGCACATGCCCCGTGTCAACGGCTGACTGCTGCCTCACTCTAGCCTAGACTTTTCACTTTAAAATCCCTCAATGTGGCGCTCCCCAGAGCAGCTCTGGCATGACAGCAGCCGTTCTCTCTTGAAAGAAATTAGCTCATCTCCATTTGCCATTAAAAAAGATAGCCCGAGCCAAAGAAGATTTCAGATATGAAACCAAAGACATTTTGTCTCAGACATGTGCTTGTAAAAGAAGCCACTCAACTCCGGCAGTATGGCAACAGGCAGCAGTTATCTTTATACGGAACATTTCCTCCCAAAGTGCCTTGCATTCTTCCTGCGACCAGGAATCACTTTACGCCTCACCAAAACGCAGCAGCAGTCTAGCAGAGCACCACCGCACAGCAGTTTAAGACAAAAAGTGTCAGGGAATACTGTATTCACTTGAATTACCAAGGAATTTAAGGAAGACAAGGTAGGAGAGGCAACATCTTTTATTGGACCAACTTCTGTTGGTGAGAGAGACCAGCTTTCGAGCCACACAGTTTATGTCTACACAGCATGCCAGCTGACTCAGGTTGCAGGGCTGTTTCACTGCTGTGTAGATGTTGGTTTTGGGCTGGAGCCTGGGATCTAGCACCCTATGGGGTGGGAGGGTCACAGAGCCCGGGCGCCAGCCTGAGCCTGGAAAGGCTACATAGCAAAAACCAGCCTGGCTGCCCGAGCCCCCGGATCCCAAGTTAGCTGGCACAGGCCAGCTGTGAGTTTTTCTTTGCTGTGTAGACAGAACCACAGAGCATCCTTACCTCAGCCGCCTTGTCTCATTAATATCCTGGGACCGACACAGCTACAGCTACCCTGCGTACAAGGAATTTAAGGCAGCAAACTGTAATTTCCTAAACTGGAATTTGGCTTTACACCTCTACTCCAGCAAAAAGTGCCAGGGGATCTTTCGTGATTACAGTGGTGAGGACCTTGGTGTTACGTCTTATCCGAATGACGTAATAAAATACTTCACAGATTGGCTGAGACTTAGAGAAAGATAAACTCTGTCCTACAGCTGCAAGGCCAGAAGCTGCATCCCCCACCCCCAACCATAACAGAACAGAACAATGATCTCCCCACAAAGGAAGTGGCCCAAGGTGCAAGCAGTTCTCTTTCCTGCTCCCCGCTTCTCTGAGCCACAAATATGTGAAGGCTAAACATGGCTAACTGCAGAATGCCAAGCCTGCTAATGCCTCTGCCAGCGGGGAGTGGGGGAGAGGCACATCACACTCCCAACCTGCCCTTTTTGCCTTATTGGCTTGGGAGGTGGGCAAGGACTGGGTGGTTTGGGCTTTGTTCCAAGTGCAGAGCTTTGGTGTCTGCACTAGCCTAGCCCTGCTGTTCGTTTGGCTGCTTGGTGTGCAGTAGAGTAATGCAAACAGAACACTTGGCATACTTGTTTCTACACTTTATAGCACAGGCACATGTAAATCTCACCCCTCTCTGGCCAAGAGGATCCCTGGAACCTAGCACACTAGGATGGTGCATCCTGCCACAGGAATTCTAGCAAATTCATGTGATTTTATGTACATTTTAACGACAAACTCCTACTGGGAGAAGTGATAGGTGTGTTTGGATCAGGGTCATTTAAAACAGCAGCTCTCAACCTTTCCAGACTATTGTACCCCTTTCAGGAGACTGATTTGTCTTGTGTATACACAAATTTCACCTCATTTAAAAACTACTTGCTTATGAAATCAGACAAAACACAAAAAAGTCTCACAGCACACTATTACTGAAAAATGGCTTACTTTCTCATTTTTCCTTATAAAATAAATCAATCCAAATATAAATATTGTACTTACATTTCAGTGTAAGAGCAGTATAAACAAGTTGCTGTCTGTATGAAATTTTAGTTTGTACTGACTTTGTTAGTGCTTTTTTTGTAGCCTGTTGTAAAACTAGGCAAATATCTAGATGAGTTGATGTACGAAAACCTCGGCATACCTCCAGGGGTACGTGTACCCTGGAGAACCACTGATCTAAAAGATAAGAGGGTGGGCACTGGTTAGGACTTGGGAATACTTTCCCAGCAACCCTGATTTAACTCTCTTCTGCTCATTCCTCAAACTGTTGCCATTTCTTTTGCAAGGTCAGGAGCCTGCCTTCATGTTCCTGCTACGGTCAGTGTTATTCGCTGCTCTTGCACTTTCTGATTCTCAGCCAGGTCTTCCAAAACAGAATGTGAAACCTTCACATTTCCCCCCTTACTGTGGCATAACATCTTCCACCATTTTGCTTCCAAGCTCTCTCTCTGTTTCAGTGCTACTTGTGTCTGAGGACATGCTGCTGATGGAGCTGTTCTGCTTCCTATCAGTGCCACGAGGTTACTTCTCCTTTGGACTGATTTGAAGTCCCAGATCTCTCTAGTTCAATGATCCTCTTTTCCTCCCCTCTCATCTCTGATGTCAGTGCTATACAGGGAGGAGACACTTAATGACAGTCCTAACCAGTCACTGGTGCAGTGCAACAGCCTCTTTTTGCAGTCCCCAACGCAGCCTCATTGCATCTCAGAAGAGTGAGGGCACTCAGTGCAACAAAGCAGACTTCAGCCTCGCAGCAGTGTCAGTAGCGAGGACCTCAGATCTCTGACACCCAGGGCCATGCTGGCAATGTGCCAGGAGTCCAAGGTCCCATCTAATTTGCATATCTATTTATATACTTTTAAAAACACAAACACAAACACATGCACACCCACCACATCTGCTGATATCCAAACTGGCCTCGAGAGAGGAACGAAAATGGCTTGTTTGGAGTTCACTGGCAATTAGAATGGCCTACAGCTGCTCAGCGTTTGACCCTCCCACCATGGCTACAGGGAGAAGGCGGCCACAGGAAAGCAAAGGAAGAAGATGGGTGCATGGGCCATATTCTGGTCTCTGGTTTCCTCTTCAGGTGTTTTCTCTGCTGTTCCAGGAAGGGAGATCAGGGTGTCAGCTCTTGGGTTTCTCAGGCACTTGAGAAAATCTGTTTTATCTGAGCACCATGGACAAGTTGCTCTCAAAATGACAAGCCTGACTTTGAAATGAATTTTCAAAGATAAACAGAGCAGGAAAGTGAAAGAAATCCTCCCCCCACCCCACACCCCTTGGTGCACAGCATCTGATGCAGAATTCATGGTAACGAGATTCTCCTAGTGGGTTGAGCTGCTAGCCATGGTGTTTCCTCCCACCAGGGAGCTCAGGTAAAACCCAGCTCTGCTGAACAAACGGGCTACAGTTGTGGGGGAAGAAACAAGGCAAGGAAACAAAGTGTTCTCAGCCTGATTAAATCACATACATTTCTGACTAGCCATTTTGCCAATAAAACAAAGGCTGCTTTGAAATGGATGCCTGGCCTGGCCGGCTGCCAAGGCATAGCAGAAGACAAAGGAGCAGAATACAAATGCAGAGCTGGGAGGTGGCAAGCAAAGCTGATGCCTCCGCAGAGGGGAATGCACGTTGCCATGGAGACTAAGGCGGCCAAACCAGAGAGAAAAGAAAACTACACTCTGGTCGGACTCAACCCCAGAAAAGCCAAGAAATGCAGGCACCAGGCCTGAGCACGGCACAATCTGTCCCAGAGGTCAGCCAGGGTCTCCCACCGTGGTGATGTATGAGCTGAGACGTGGAACGAAACCTAATCTTGTCCACTGGCAGCGCAGGATGGAGCATCAGCTGAGGTGTGGACTGTCCTTGCCTTGCAGGGCTGGAGACAAACAGAGTTCTTCAGAAATGTCTGCGTCCGTGTGTGGTTTTAGCAGAAGCATGGAGATAAGTTTCCTAAGAACACAGAACGTGAGGCACCAGCGTGGCACACTGCTCCCTGCTGTAATGCAAAAACCTGGGTGAGATAGTGCAGTGCCCAGATACCACAATGAAAGCCAACAATGAGGACCCCATTTTCAGACAGTCCAGGAGAAGGCAGTGGCATCATGTGATGTCTGCCAACATCCTGCATGCTTCAGGACAGGACCAGTTAGGAGACAACCTTAGGGACACGAAAAGGTGGTGGTGACATGGGATTTGATACAGGCCATCCCATAGAACTCAGACTGATCTCACTGAAGCTTTTGACACAGCCTCGCCCATTGGGCTGTTGACCCATGTGCATGGGATAGCTGAAGTGCAGCTGGAAGCAAAACAACGGTGACTCAATGAGAGTGGGGGGAAAGATAACTGTTCCTGTTCTCCAAAAGCCCTCATCTGCATAGTACCACGAGGTCTATCCTGTCCCCACCCCTCTTCAGTAGCTATATGAGACCACTCTGGGAGGTGTTTCCAACACTGCTTCTGCAATGAGCCAATGGCACCCAGGTGTGCAACTCATTTTTCACAGACACAGTCAACACCGTCACTAGCATGTCACTATGCTGAGAGGACATCAGCACCTGAACAGAGAGCAGCTGGCTCCAACTAGACCTAAACAAGGCCAAAGATGCTAGCTGGAAGATTGAGTACTTCCAAGAAGCAGTCCTTCTGTGTAAGACATCTGCCCCAATTCTCCAAAGTGATGCAAAGCCAGAAATTCTGCTCCATCATCACTAAGGCTAGATGACCTGGAAGTGGAAAAAAACATTTTCTATCTGCAGCTTGCAAGGAAACTTCATCCTCTCACAACTCCTGGTCCCAGTGATCCATGCATACATCACCTCCCAACTGGATTCCTGTAACTCACTGTATCCAGGGAAGAACGTAGAAACAATGCAGAAGCTCACGCTCAAAAAGAATAAGGTAACCTGCTTTGTCAGTAGGAAAGGCCACTGTGAACACATCACCTGGAGGTTCCAGTCCCTCCATTGGCTCCCAGTCTAAGGCCCTGCCCTGATCTTCAAAACCATCAATGGGTTTAGGACCCAGATCCATCAGCTAGTGTGTCTCCACCCATGACCTCCCAAGACAGCTGTGCTTTTTTGGGACGCTGCAGCTGACATAGCTTAGGATGAAGCATGAGGAAGCTACAGATAAAGCATTTTCAGTCAGGGGGGAAAGGGAGGTTGGCTGGGGACAACTTTCCAGGGAGATTAGACTAATCCACGGCATGCCACAAGACTTTCCTGTTTGATAAAGCTTTCTCACAATATATCTGTGAGGTTTATTATATTATGGTCTCTAGTCGCGAGTGTGATAGGCACAGGACACACACACAGGTAGACATGGTCACAGCCCCAAAGGAGCTTCCTATACCATCAGGCAAGTAACATAGGACGGATGATGGGGAAACAGACCATTTATGTAATTAAAAAAAATTAAACAGTTCAAATATACATTAGCTATTTATTTTACTGTATATTATATACATATTGGCTCTCCCCAGCCACCCATAAATGCACTAGTTATACATTGGCTGGTTTCTTGCAGGCATCCTGGCAGAAGATGAAGTGGGCAGTATCTTTATGGATTAATTGAGGGGGGATGTTCCAAGGAGAAAGGGCAGCATAGAAGAAAGCATGCGGATGTTTTAATTATATCTCCCCCAGGCCTTCCTTAGACCAGGCAATGGAGAAGTTCAGAAGACTCCATGAATTCCACTAGGGGCCTTGCCTTGCAGATATGATGTAGCTGAAAGAGTTTAGATGCTACAGTGACGGATCAACAATTGACATCATCTAAAATAAAAATCATCTAGAAGGGCTTTGGCAGACTGTTTTTTTCCCCACAAATTAGTCTCCATGGCAAAATTAAAGTATCTCTTGCACGCTCCAGGCTTTTTTATTGACAGTCTCATTCAGTAAGGAAAGTTCTACATTGTGTAAGTAGATCTGTGAGTTAGCTGAATTTAACAGGGGTCTGAGTGGACCTTAAACAGCTGAGATAACAGGCTAGTCAAAAGAGATGACAAAGGAAGTGGATCTCACCCTTCAGGGCACAAGCTGAAGGGGTCAAGAAAGAACTATCTTTCCCTTGTTTGGTCAGTACACAGGATACCTGTGTGTGCACTGAGCTACTTTAATGCACCAGTTTCAGGCACCTGCTAGACTGTGATGGACAGAAATTCACACTGAACAGTTTATTCAGCCTTTTTCTGCTCTCAGATTATCTGCACAAAGACTTTGCATTTGTGATTAAACTTCAGATGGGTTATTCCAACATATTTGCGTATATGGGCTGCTCCCCAGTGATGAGCAGTGGTGATGGGCTTTGAATAGCTACACTCTGTGCTGTGAGACTGGTCACCTAAAACACACAGTGTGTGTTGGTATCCTGCCTGGATGGCTCCCAGATCTCAGAGAGGGTGGTTTCTCCACCCAGCTGAAGCTTGGTCTGAAGGGTCAACTATATTAGGCCAACACCCAGATCTACAGCTCCTTCATGTCAACTGAAAACACCAGCACCTCCCAATCTTTCTGGCAGCCTTGCTGAGATCAGCACCTGGATGAAGAGCAACTGGCTGACACTGAATCCAGGTAATGCTGAAATAATGCTAATGGAAAGAGGGAAGTGCCTTGAAGATCTTTCCTCCATTAATCATCCCTTCCATCAAAGGCTTCTGCCATCAGATTGTCAAATCAGCCCTTCTCTCCCTGCATGACCATGGCTACCTAGGACAGCTGCGTTCCCCTGGAATTAAGTTACTGCCAGCCATTGAGGGGAGTCTCATGACTGCAGGAGACAAAACTTGCATAGAAGCCAGATCATGATTATGGAACATATTCCTGTAAGAAATAAGAATGACCAATATTCTTTGCATGCAGAAACCCACCTTTTTCTCTTCCCCACAATAGCACCCACATTTTCTCAGATTCATTCACCTGAAACAAATAACTAAAGAAAAGCATCCCCACTCTGCTTCTCATGTCAGGCCAGGAAGAGAGACAATGCTGTCATTTTTTAAGCGATGGGAGGCACTCAAGTACTACAGTGATGAGGGCCATATAAATAGCTAGAAAGATAGATTAGACAGACCAGGGCAGAGCACATTGTCAGCACACAACAAATAATGAATTAAGAACCAGAATCCCTAGGTAGGCACTTTTCTAATAAACGCCATTTTGATCTATAGCTTTAATAGCTCCTCCCAAGCCACCATGCACTGGAATTAGGAACATGAAACCCAGTAACTTGTCCTGTCAGTCCTTAGAAGGCTCATACAGGTATAAATTTAAATATGCCAAGAGCAATTAAAAATGTACTGTGGGTACAAGGAAGCTATTCCCCCACTGAAAATAATTTGGCAACTTTACCACTTAGAAAAATAACCAACTAGTTTTCTATTTTCCACTTCAAACAACTAGCATCCCCTACCCCCAATGAGTTTCCCGCTGAGAAAGCCGTTCTGATGTTAGAAGGGCATAGAAACCATCCCAGCTCAGTATCCTGCATTATCTCATTTGTACTCCTGGAGCCTAAAAAAAAATAAAATAAATGAACTAACCAGATTGTTTTTTCATGATTTAAATATCATTAGCGCTTATTAGCTGGCTGAGATCCCAGCCTAGAGTATATTTTCTAGTTGGGTTGAATAAACGTTACTCTTCAAAATGTTCTCAGACCCATCACAGTTTTCCTGGTGATGATGATATAATATAATTTGATTGCAACAACAGTCAAGATGGAAAAGGTTCTATCTCCACCAAATCAATTAGCAAATACCTTCTACTCGCCATCTCGCTGTGAGCCAAGAGCTGATGATAGGCAGTCTCTGGGACTCATTTATTCTCGTGTAGCAATCAAAACTTAATTTATCTTATTTTAATTAAAGCTAAAATATTCAGCAGCCTCCAATTCTTCTCATTGCTTTGCAGAGGGGAAAAATACTACAGCAGAATGAAGCGACATGATAGAAAGAAAAGCCTTTGAAATAAACGTGCTGGTTCTGTTGGCTTTTATTTAATATGTAGCCCTTTTCTTAAAGGAAGTAATTACGTTTCAAAACCTCCCTTCCTTGTTCAGAGAGCTGCCTCGTTCTACATTAATGCTATTTGCATGCACCAGCTCCTCCTATCCCTCAATAATTTAAACCTTCATTTTTTATTCACTCAGTTGTCAGAGTCATTTACATATCATATATCTATATTTAACACAGAGTTGCTCCCCCCCCTTTTTTTTGGCTGGGAAATAGTTTTCCCTTTTAATTTAACAGCATCTCAAGGTAGGTCTGGCTGTGTCAAGAGAACATTACTTACATTTGTACTAGTTACTGCAGATGCTGAAACTCTCTCGTTAGGAGCCAGAAGTGTTGACCTGGACTTCACAACCTCCTGAGACCGGTCCTCTATTTTCACTTTCTACACAGGAGTTCAGCTACAAATACATTTATCTTCTCTGTGCAGGGCAAAAGGAAACTTCCCTATTATCCCACCTTCCCCCTCTCAAGGGGGATGGGAGAGCCTGTCTGATGAAGAACTGCCCCAAACCCTCCACCAAGCTCAAACCAACTCCTTTCCTGAGGTTTGGCAACTCCAGCTTCATTCTTACCTGCATGGTTCCAGACAGTGATGGAAACAGAACTGTGTCTCTAGGAGAGCGGCCTCTGCCTCAGGATTGCAGGGCTGGCCAGAAGCAAGAGAGCCTGAAATGCTTGACTCTTAAAAAATCCTGTACTTGCGATAACCATCCTCGGGCCAGCCCTGCAGAATCAAAAGTTCTAATACGTTGGAACATCTTATGCTGGTATCTTTTGGCTCTTCTAGCAAATACAACTGAAAGGCCCTAGAATGTCAGCACCAAGCTGAAGTGAATTCAGTTAGGTTTGGCAGAAGAGAAGCCCTGTGGCTGGTTTACAGGTGAAATCATGCACAAACAGCAAGTACAGACAGCTCAAGAGCTAAATGTCCACTCTGCAGGATAGCTGATCTCTAGCCTCAAACTAGGACAGGAGAGACTGACAAGTACAACTCACAGGGCTGCAGACCTCAGGCAGGTGTGTTGGAGGAGTCCACAATCTTGGTGGGGGCCAGACCGGTGTGCATGGAGGTTTGGGTTTCACTGAGTGTACCTGGTATTGTAATTTGCTAAGCATGCAAACACAAATGGCTCATCACTCAGTATTTAAAAAGCTGATATCATGGCATCTACTATCAATAAGGAATCTGGCACATAACTATGTCGAGGGTCCGTGCCAGAGCCCAGGGCATCTGGATTACATCTGACATTTCTGAACAGACTCCCTTTCCAGTGGGCGGTCTGCCAACCCCTAGAGGGACTGGCAAGGCCTTTAAGAATGAAGAGGGAAATGAAAGAGAGAGTGCAGCCTACCAAGCCCAAGCAGTGAAATATGGAGCACTCTATCATGGCATTAAAGTGTCGCCAAGCAGCAAGTCACACGTCAGGCATGCAATTAACTGCAACATCCACTGAGACTGTTAGACATGAGGCCATACCAGGGACATGGCATTCGAGCCAAGCTGAGCTGCTGCTATGACAGGGAGGGGCAAAGAAGAGGAGAGAATGGTCGTCCAGACCCTCTTGTGGAAGAAGAAGAGATAGCGAGGGACTGTCACAACTTCAGTTGCTTTAGAGATTTCATTAACTCTCTGCAATTAAGTCCAGGGTCACTGTCTGGTGCATGGAGAAGCAACAATGGCTACTAGAGTGACTGGGTCCCATCCTTGGGGCCATGTGTACGTACAGATTTGCTCTTCTTCATCCTTTTTGGCTCAGCACCATCACACAGTCCTTCTTGTCCAGATGTGCTGCAATAGGGGCACCCCTTAAAACTTCACTTTGCTCCGAGCCCCAGCTTTAGTCCCAGATGTACCCAAGTTGCAAGAGAGACCTACCTCCTTTGTTAGGATTTCCAGCACTTGCATGCATGACTGTAGAATAAGATGACTCTCTGGTCTCTAGAGAAGTGACATAGCATCTCATTCCCATCCATCCAACCAGCAACACCCCACTCAGCACTTTACCCGGTTGTCAAGGCTATTGTGTCTAGAAGAAGCCTGGCCCTCCTAGGGCGAAGGAACGAACAGGCCTTCCAACAGCTCTCCCATAACCCCCCTTCCTTGGGAATCCCTATCAGTCAAAAAGACCTACAAGGCAGCTGGAGACCTGCTTGGCAGGATGCACTGCCAGTCCAAAGGGCTGGGATTTGGATTTGCTTCCCTTCGTTTTCCTTCCACATCACAATCTGTCTCATGCTGTACTACGGCGAGGATGGCATTCCTGGCATGGGAACCTCCTGGGACACAGCCTCTGGAAAGGCCCCAAAATGATGGAAATGTCTGCCCTGAGGATGCCACATGAAGAGCCAGGCAGCGCTGTGTGCGACTGGGCAGTTCCAAAGGGTTCACGTGCCACCCCAACTTCTGCTGTGAGCCTTAGCCTTAGTTCAAGATGCACCTGAGTTGCAAGCCAGACCCATCCCATTTCCCAGGGTTCCTTGCTGAAATCACACATTGGCTCTAGATTCCCTAGCACTTGGCTCGGGTTCCTGGAATGGGGAATGATAACAGAGGAGCACAGTCCAGGCCCTGGATAATGGGATTTGATAATGGCTCAGCAGGCAAGGAGTTGGGAGGACACCATTTGTTTACCCCTTTTCTTTTAGATTGTGAACTCAGTGAAGCAGAGACTATATGTTTGCACAGCAATTAACACAAGGTGCCTCTGACCTGGCCGAGGCTTCTACATACCTCAGTTGAAACATTAAATAACCACCACAGTCATGAACCCCAAGCCAGAACATTTCATTTGCTCAGGGTTTCCTTATAAAACTTCTGCAGAACCCTAGGGTTGAGCTCGCCACCCTGATCTATCACACCCTGTATTATGGGGAGTGTGGATTCGCTGTGTCTCGGCCCTGATTTCCTTCTGGCTGGTTCTGCCTCCTGTTATATTTGTGAGGTGTTATATTTGTGAGGATCCTCTGTGACCCCGTTGATCTACCCGTCTCTGGCCAAGCAGAAGTGGATGCAGCTTCCTCAGGGGACATGGACAAATCCTCCATCTGTTGCTAATGCCTCCAGAGTTATTGGTTTTGGTTTGTTTAAAATTTCTATGGAAAAGGTTTGCTTGTTTGTTTAATAAATACGCCTCCCCTTGCAATGTGTGGAGCCCAGTGTATCCAGAAGCCTCCAGCAACAAAAGTGAAACCAAACTGTCTACTTCCATAGCCCATGCAAAGAAAACACTAACACTAAACAAACAACATAAATAATGGGAAGTAAAGGAGCTTTCTAAGAACGCAGAAATGGCCACACTGGGTCAGCCCAATGGTCCATCTAGCCCAGTGTCCTGTCTGCTGACAGTGGCCAGTGCCAGGTGCTTCAGGGGGAACAAACAGAACAGGGCAGTTATCGAGTGATCCATCCCCTGTTGTCTAGTCCCAGCTTCTGGCAGTCAGAGGTTGAGGGACATCCAGAGCACGGGGTTACATCCCTGACTATCCTGGCTAATAGCCATGGATGGACCTATACTTCAGGAACTTCTCTAATTTTTTTTTGAACCCAGTTATAATTTTGGCCATCACAACGAATTCCTGGCAACGAATTCCACAGGCTGCCTGTGCATTGTGTGAGGAAGTATTTCCTTATGTTTATTCTAAACATGCCACCTGTTATTTTCACTGGATGACTCCTGGCTCTTGTGTTATCTGAAAGAGTAAATTATATTTCCTTGTTCACTTTCTCCACACCAGTCATGACTTTATAGACCTCTGTCATAGCTCCCTCAAGCTGAACTGTGCCAGTTTTTTAATCTCTCCTCATAGGGAAACTCTTCCATACCTTTAATCATTTTGGTTCCTTTTCTCTGTACCTATAATTCCTCTCTTGCAATTTAATCATCTTAGGCATCACTTGTAACTCAAGGAAGGACAATGATTTTTAACCAATGTCTCTTTGCACTTGCCCTGAACATGGAGGTGTGAGTTATATACCTGTGTCGTATCAAAGGAATCTAGAGAATGAAAAGCAAGTTTTTTCTTCTTAATAATGATGACACGCGTGGGGTAAAAGGGACTTCATGGACTGAATTCCCTGGTCTTGTAGGGAGACCAGCCCAGTGAGAAGCCAGCCAAAAGCCACCTTTTGCTTTCATCCCTCTCTGGCCTTGTGCCAAACACAGCTCAGTCCGACCAGGGAATTTGTCCCTGTGCATCTTAAAAAGGGGCCTTCCTATGTCATGATTACAAACGCGACACCGTGTCTGATCTATTGCACAGCATGAGGAGCTCTCTATGTTCCAAGGGGGCAGGCTTAAGAGCTACAGAAAATAAATATTATAAAAAGCAGTTTGAGACAGAGGCTATGAATCAGAGGGGGAATGAATCAAAGGCTCGGCCACTGTGCAAAGGACTCAGATCCCCCTCCCTCATTTCCTACATTGCTAGAAAAAAACAGCGAACTGCTATCAGACAAATGAGCCCTCTGGACCCAATTTTTCAAGTTAATGAGCTCCTATTCCAGAGCTTCTTAGATACGGAGACTCCCAGCATCTACCCTTTGCCACTGCCTCTAATGAGCAGAGCCACCGTCATCTATCTCAATATCTGCACAGAAGATGGGTTCCATCTGCATAGGAGAAGTGCTAGAAATTCACTCTGGATTGCACAAGTTTGCATTTTACCCTCAGCACAGTGTTAGAAAAGTCCGGCTCCTGTATTCCAGATGCAAGCACATCCGGGAGAAAAGTTCTGAATATCTGCTCTACAGTGCTAGCAACACACGGTCCAGAAAGGAAGACATGGAGATTCTGAGATGAAGCAGGCATCAGCAGGGAGAACAGACACCAGAATTGCTAGAGTTTTGGGCTTGCATCATGCAAATGTTGAGATTAAAGTCCAACACAGGTCAGCACAGAAGCCTCTTTCTAAACCAGTCAACACACTGAGCAACATGCACAGGCATCTATACTCTCTGCAAAACATGGTATAAGGAACTTGCACTTTCTGTCTGGCATATTTCTCTACAGGCAGTGCCATTTAAAAAAAATTAAACCTACGTTTTCTTTTTGAGGTGAGACCTGGCAATTTCTTCAGTACATATTGTTCTTGCCTCTCTCCAAAATTGGGTGGGATTATATGTTGTTCAGTATCGCCATTCAGTGCTGTCTTTTTATTCCCCCGTTACAAAATAACTTTTTGCTTTATGAGGAAATTGCTTTTCTTGCCCCCAGGAACCTCGTTCCAGTCTCCATCAGGAGATTTCAAATGGACTTCAGTGTTTTATTAAAATTCTCCCTCATAATTACCCTTCTCGGGAACACGGGGAGAGTGATGGCTCCAGGTACAGGATCGGACTGTAACATGCAAGTCACTCTCCTATTATTATGCTTAAATTAACAGGGATTTTTTTGTAAATTGAAGACTAATTTTCTCCTGGGAATAGATCATTAAATCACAGAATACTAATGAAAATTTACGGCAGCTAGACAGGAACTGGGCAAGTGTTTGGGGTTTTGTGAACCAGAAAAATAAAGCTACAATGGAAGGGAAAGAAGCAACATCTATATATTCAAGAAACATGAGAGCAGCCAGAAGTATCTGGCAAAGCACAAATCGCAAACAGCTCCAGTGATTCTTGGCGTGTTAGAGGAAAGGAACAACAGAGGCCTCCGCCAAGGGAGAAACGCAAGTGAGAGCAGGGAGTTTGGAGCTAAATCCAAGAGAAAGGAAGGGGGGAAAAGCCGCCATCATTTTGCCATCTTCAATTTGAAATCAGCCTGCCTGTCATCTCTTTCCACTGCAGGAGCTGTGTTGTTTGGCTGCTGCTGCAGGCTGAAGCTAGCACTGATGGGAGTGACATGGGGAGCCTGCCAGCCAGGCAGAGAAAGAGACGGAGCTGGCGGAGGTACTGCAGGAAAGACTGGCACAGGGCCAGCAGCTAATTAGAACTCTGTGCTGCTGACAGTATGTCAGGCAAGCCAGAGACAGCCTTGCCCATCACGTTCACTCTCCCTGCCTGTCCTGCTGATGAGGCTTCACTGACCATCACCCTAGCAACAGCACTAGCTCAAGATGCAATGCAGCATGTATTTATTAAAGAACAGCAGTTACACTTGATGGACGTTTTTTTCCAGTCAAACTCAATTTCTTTGGAGCAATAAGGTTCAACAGATACAGGAGCGTGGAAGCAAGGAGCTGCCTTTGGGGGGGGGAAGGGGGACGGCACTTGGGAGCATAATGTCTGGGGGGCACAGAATGAGGAAATGCAGATTTCTTTATTGCTTTGATCATACATAATTTAAATATTCAAACTACTTTGGAATTCATTGAATTATACATGAATTGCCCAGGCAGCATTTTTTTTTGTAACTCCTGAAAGGCATTCTTTTTTCCCGCTCTGCCTTCAGAACCTTGGGTAACCTTAAAAACATTTTTTTTTAAAAAAAAAATCCAAATCAGTTGCATCCTGGAATCACCTTGAGAATGGAGTCCATGTCAGCTGATAATGCTGCTGAATTAATGAGGATTTGGTAAGCACATTCTGCCGCTGGCTTTGAGTTAATGTATCTTTTTGCACTGTTTAGAATTACTTCAGCATATTTTAAAACTCTTCCATGCCCTATATACCTTATTTCAATGTAGGGAAATAACCACTGCATTAGCAAGCCTGCAGAACAATGGGTTGAGAGTATGGGAAACAGGCAAGGAGGGATCGCACTCAAAGGGAAAGAACCAGATATTAACACCACTGATGCTTTTGTTTAATCTGTCCAGAGTAGAGCACAGCCCTGGAATAGAGGGACCAGCAGGGTCTGTGAAACTGGCACATTCAAATACACTACAGTGTCCCCTCACTGGAGTGCGTGCATGTCCCTTAGCGTTAAAGAAATGGCACGAACAGAGACCACACCGGTATTTGTTGCAGTCTTCTGTGCACATGCACATCTGAGCTAGACCTAGAGCCAAGTCCCCTAGGGCATGGTCTGCAGCCCTCCTGGCCTAGCGTCAGGGCATCTGCAGCTTGGTCTGAGGACCTGTCTCCACAGCAAAAATGAAAGCGGGATAAGCAAAAAGAGACTCTTAGAAGTGTGCACCCAGGGAGGTAGGCAGGTCTGACTACAGCTGTATAATAGCCTGGGCATTACCCGGGTAGACAGGGCCTGACACAGACCCCAGAATAGGGCCCCTTGGGTACCTCCCCCTTTACCTTCGGTTTGAAAGAGGCAGAATGGTCTAGTGCCTGGCAAGGGCCCAAGAACCAGGCTGTATTTCCGGCTCTGGGAATGGTTCACTCTGAGCCCTTGTAACCAGCACGTTGCCCCTCTCGGCCTAGTTCCCCATCGGGGAGACAGGGAGAAGGGTTCTGCCCTGCCCCACAAACACTGGGAGTGCGGCGGGAGAGTCAAAGAGCAGTTCCACTCTGAAAAGCGGGTCTGTGCACACACCACCCCAGGGCTGCTCCCCGCATACGGAGCGTCAGAGCCACGCAGTGCACTCTCACGACACAGATGTGTTTCCTGTGCCCCCTCTCTGAGCCCCGCAAGGCTGACCCACCTATGGCTTCCACTCTGGCTCATGTATCGTCAACAGGAGCAGTCACCAGGCTCCCCCCTCAGGGGACAGAGGCCAGAAGTTGGCCCACAAACCTACCTTTTAAAGGCAGAATCAGCTACAGCTATGGAAACATGCCCCGGCAGCTCCCCCTTCTCGGGCTTATGCATTTCTCTGGCACTTGTCCCCGTGGGCATCAAGTGCTTGTCCTGTGTTTGGAGAACAGGCCTGACCAGGCTGCCTTCGGGGTAATGGCCAGCGCTGGCTGTGTCATAGGCTAGGCCAGTGCACCTAGCCAGTCCATGCAACGCTGAACAGCTGAACAGGAGGGAAATGTTCCTCCCTGTCCCTTGCAGGGGATCCTCCAACACCCTCAGGCAGAAGATTCAATTCCTCTTAAACGGCCCTGAGTCCCACACAGCTCTGGATTTCTCTAGCTGCAACTGTTGCTAGTTGCCATAAAGTTACCCTACTCCTTTAAAAATCCAGCTGCCCGCCCAGGATGACCCAAGAGCTAAGGGCTACAGCGATATTTCCCTCTCTTTGCCAGAAACCTGCTGCCCTTTCCTCTCCAGGGCCTCCTGGTTCTCATGTTACACATCAGTGTTAAGAGGAGAGACTACCTTGTTTACACTCTGCCCTGGAAGCTGTCACTCCCCATTGCCATGATCAGCCGATTTCTGCACCTGGCCCAGCGTCCTCACCTGGGACTGCACAGCAGGCAGGCGCTCCAGCAGCGGCACAGCTACCATGACACTAGGGAGGAAGCTTCCCTGAGCCACCACGAGCACAGAGAGAGGAAATCAAAGCAGAACAATGCAAAGACAAAGCCCGCGCGGCTTGCCCAGGACTCTCACTCCTACAAACATTTCCCGAGGCACTTTGAATCAAGAACGTGGAATGCACGAGACACATCTGGCCCGCAGATATGGCAGCTTGTATTTACCAGCTAGCCAAGCAGCCAGATGTTCTAGGGAGGGAGGAAACACCAACAGAGGCTGCACTGGGAACCTGCTGCATGGCTTACAACCAGGCTGAGAAGAGCAACGTTTGCCACAGCTGGACAGGCTAGTTGCTTGTGTGTGGGGCAGGGCGAAAGCGCAAGGGCCTGGGTGTATGCTCTAGGACCCCCCGCACCAGTGAGCCCAGTAGGAAAGCAACCTTTCCTCCAGTGGATGAGAGCAGGACGCTGCTTTGGAGTACCAGCCAGTGCACGGAGAGGCGGGGGGTCAAAGAGGCTCCTCTGTCCAGCAGAGATTCAGGCTTCCTGAGGGCATTTGGTTTAGCGAAACTGGACAGGCCAACCCAGAGAAAGACTTTATATGCCGAAGCAGCCACATAGTGCTGAGATGGTCACGAAGCCTAATGCGAAGTCGTGAAAGTGGCCTCTTAGGTTCTGAGAACCATGCCTAGCGTCTCTCTTTGCTTATCCAGCAGCTTCCTCAGAGAGCCAGATGTAAAAGGACCAGAAGTCCTTGGTTAGCTGGGACAATCCTGATTCTCTAGGAACAGAAATGTCCCATCTTTTCATTTCAGCAGCAAAAATATCGGGATTTTGTCCCTAAAAAATATTTGTCCGAGAGGTGTTGCTGCACCAAGTTGAGCCAGTTGTGTGTTTGCCAGGAGCTAACAGTTCAGGGGAAGGAGTGTCCGGTTTGAGGAACAGCACTTAGGGTGAAAGGAAAAGTCACATGAGCACAGATGCTATCTGAGTCAGTCTTTTGTCAAATGGGAGGTTAGCCACACCTGTTCAGGGCTTCATGATGAACTCTTTAAAACACTACATCAATGGAAAAAACTTCCGTTCTGAAAAAGCACCAGTGCGACTGCTGTAACCCTAAAAATGTTGCCACTGAAGTGCCTTGGGTTTTGATTCTGAAAATCCTGTCCCATTAAACGTGCAGTACCTGGAATCCTCCTCTGCGAAGGGAATTCTGTCTCCAGCTGACTGGGCAGCCCAAGGGATGGAGAAAGCCCACTGGTCAAATCAGCTCTAGGTTTGCGTCCCAATGAAGGTGTTTGCATACATGGTCACTTGGCTCACCCTATCTGCTCATGCTCCTGGAGCAGAAATTCCTGGTGCTGCTGCTTCACATCAGCTTCTTTATTCTCTGGATCACTCTGCTGAGCATGGAGCAAGGGGGAAAGAAAACCAACGTGGGTGGCGTCAGTGCTTTTCGTTCAGAACTCATCTCTACTCTGTGGCTGCCTCATCTCTGCCCTCGGGTCGCCTGGTTCTCCTGGTTTCCCCCCGTTCCTCTTCCTGGTGCTACAGTCTTGTGAGAAGGGCACAGAGCAACTTGGCAAAATCGCTGTGCCAAGCTGGTGAAGGAAATGAAAAACGGACGGTGCTGCACAACGTGTTCATTGCTATCACGGACCAAGTGGCACAGAGGGCTGTGCCTGGAACTCTCCTTTCTAAACAGCTTCAAGGTGAAGTTAGTGCTTGTGAAAAGTGCCAGAACAGCAGCCTTGCAGTCGGAACTCGACTTATCCCCAGAACAGGTACAGTGGACAGCTGCAATGCCAGCTTCTGCTACACTGTCCAGCCTTCGTGTGCATCCGCTGCCGTGGAGGGGTCCTTCCAAGGACAAAAGGGGAGTTCTGCCCATTAATGCTCGGTCACTCTGTTGAGATTGCTAATGAGGGGCTAACTAGTGCCAGCTGTGATGCTGGGTTTCAGGCTCTGAGACTCACCAACTCATTTCAGCCAACAGCTATCAGACGATCATGCTTGCGCCTGGGTAACACACGAGCAGACAGCTTGAAGGTGAAAAGCCCTATTTCCAATTCCCCGAGCCATCCAATCCCTCCGATTCTTGGAACCAGCAAAAGAGAGAGGCCCGGCTCTAGGGCCCAGTCCCATTCCCGAACCACTCAGGAGTTTGCATTTGAAACAATTTCAGGGAAGTAAGGCCAATGGAGATTAGAGGAACATAAAAAATGTTCATTGATTTACAATTGTGAAAAATAACCTCTCAGCACCAAAAGCAAAAGACCCCTGTACTTTAGAGCCAGCAGCATCTGTCTGTGGCCTTGTCCACAAAAAGTCTATGTTCATAAACGTTAACTAACCCCTTTTAAAATCCTAGTGTGGATTTAACAAATTCAAATCCTGTCCAACACATTTTAAAGCCTAGTGTAGGTTATTTAAAACATGTCAGCTAACAGCTCCTTTCATCCTAGTGTGGACATGCCTAGCTGCGTGTTTAGGCATCTGCAGTGTGTCCAGCCCCACAGCTTCTTGGCAGCACGCACAAATGAGAGCAGAGCCTTTGGGCCAGGAAGGCCCCTCCTCTCAAGATGCCATCATGCTGTTTCCAAGAGGGGTATTTACAAGTGCAGAAGTGCTCTAGATAGTGGTGGTTTTATTTTGTTGAAAAAACAGGGCAGTTTTGTCAGCGGGGGAGGGAGGGGGAGGAGCAGGGAGAGAGTGAGTGTGTGTGTGTATATGTGTGAGATTCCAGTGTGTACACCACCACGGTTTTGTTGAAAAAAGCTGACTTGGGTAGACAAAATAATCTAGCATAGACCAGGCCTCGCTCTTCATTATCCTTTCCTATCCTTTTTAATTTCTCTCTAAACTCAACCAGCTATTGCTGTTCAGACTGAAATAATTAATTGGGAAAACATTGCCACTGTGGGAGAAAAGAGTAATTAAAGCCATTCAGCGGCCAATGGGGCAATCATCAGCCTAAGCATCTAATGACAGGGTTGGAGAGGGTGGCTGCGGGGATAATAGCAGAGCCCTTTGTAAACTGTGTTGCCAGATGAGCTGGGAGGAGGGTCCTGTGCTCACATTTGCTCCTGGTTTCGTGCCTGATTCCCAGAGTAAAAAACGATACAATGCAAGAATAAAAGATCATTACGGAGTGGATACACATGAAGGGCTGCTGGAAAAACAAGAGCATCAGGAAGCATAAACACTTCTCCCAGCCCAGCTCTGGGCTTGCTGGCTCTCCAGCACTTGCTCAAGACGTACAGCCATTGTCTGATTAGCTCAGAGGATGGTCTGTCCCTTGAAAGAAACCTTGAGCAAGTGGGAGAGCACAGGAACACTGTGCATTTGGCCAACATAACAATACAAGATAAGAAAACGTGGCACCGTCGAGGGATCCCCTGAGCCTGGCTGGTTTTTGTAGCCAATTACTTTCCTGCTTGTGTAAGGGCTGCATCCCCCACACATCGATAATGCATCTGACCCCCACACACTTCTCCAAACTCCTTGCTGGGTATCATAGCAACAGATTTCTTATCTCCCATGCCATGAACAGGGGCAGGACTTGGTTTCCTCCAGCCATCAGACACGGGTTAGCGCAGATGATCATTAACACACGATCTGTAGCATGGGGAGGAGGGGAATAGCATGGAAACCAGTTCCGCCCTCCGACCCATCCATGTTTAACTGCACAGAATGGAGCTGAAATCACAAAAGAGGAGTCACTTGTCACATCTACTGCATTTGCTATTGCTTATTCTGGGAAAGAGCCTTCTCTGCCGAGAACAGCTGCCCCTCGGTGGAACTCACTGCGGCTGAACAGAGACAGCTTCTCTCCATCTGCAGGCCCTGCATTACTACAGGGTGTGGCAGACTGCATGCTCCAGTATGGTCCAATGGCCCTGGAATGGCTCTGAGTAGCTTATTAATCAGAACCAGCATGTGCCATGTAATATTGCAGTGAAACAGCCCAAGGGACTGGGCTAGAGTGGCCCAGAGCATAGAGCGGCCACCCCACCCAACCCTCCTAAGCTTGGTGACTGGACACTGCAGCGTGGTTATTACTGGCTCAGCAGAGGCCAACACCTGAATGGGCCACGGGCACTGAACTGCCTTCTGCCACCTGGCCAGCCACCCAGGCTGTTCGCTGGCTCTGGATTGCAGCACAACTACGGAGATGTTTGCAACGCTGCTGCCTGCTCTGGGTGAACAGGGCTGTGAGGGCTGACAGTGCAGCCTCCTTCACCAGAGCACGCAGTGGATCTTCAGACGGCTGGGAAGCAGGGCCGGACATTATGGAACGTCCTGCTCAGAGGGCAGCACGCACTGACCGGTGCCCCCACTGAGAAGGGCACCACTGTGCAGTAGCAGTCACAGGTCGGTGGTGGTGTGAGGGTCACGTCTCATGGGGAAGACAAAAACAACTCCACAGCTCTGCCGCTGAAAGAGAAACACACAGCTGTCTCGGCTCAGGTTTCACAGCAATGCCAACAAGCTGCACCCGGCCCCAGGCATGGGGCGCAGGGCAGGGCCAGCCACAGACGGCTCTGCAGTCGCCCAATGCTGCACACGTGGTGCAGGAGCTAGCAAGCAGCAGACATGGACATGTAGACATGGGACATAAAGACGGCGGAGGCAAATGGTCCTAAAGTAGGTATTAAATCCAGCCATTTTCCCTCTGGCTGTGCAAGCCCACCTCCTGTAGAGAGCCATGCTGATAGGATCTTAACAGATTCTTTTTTGGAGGAGACAGAACACAGAGGAATGACTTCCTTGACTGTCTGCAATCATTAAAGATCCCATGTCAAGTGCGCCCAGGCTAAACTCCTTAAATTCCCTGGCAGCCTAATTCAAATGCAGTGTGCCTCTTAACTCCCTACCTTAAACCATTGTGCAGTCTTGCTGGAAGCTGTTGAACAGTGGCTGCAGGTGGCTGCATTTCTGTAGTGGATAAAGTGGTCCTGATATACACAGTCTGAAATCAGCGTGTTGAAATGCTCTGAGAGCATTTGTGGCTTTCGCTATGCAATGTAGGACGTAATTATTCAGAACACAAAGGACGGCATGATTTGTTAAATATGTTAAGGGAAGAACTGGTTACAAGTCTGTGGTGGGGGGATCTGTCTGTGCATGTATCTCTTATTGGTTTCTTGATCGAAGTGGCATTGGAAGGGTCCATTAGGTAACAGCTGTAATGCTAGGAGACGCTCGGAAGAAAGGCTTTGTAGAATTATTAATAATAGTGGAGAAACAGGGCCCAGCAACACATGACACACACAACTCCTGATGGAACTATATGTTACAGCAAGTCTTGGATCATGTGCCACGTGGCAAACTCCAAATCCTCCCCTGGGACAGCTCTTTGCCATAGTGTGTGTTCCAATGACCCCAAGCAGGAGCTTTAATGCCTGTTATGGCCACCCAAGCCAAACAGGTCAAAGGGCAGGCACCAGATGAAAAGCAGCTCACAGACCCTCCAGGCTGGGGGCCGAGTGATAGGCCAACAACCTGTCCTCAGTAAAGCTACGTTACAGAAATCCAGCAAGGGCTGTGCCCAGGTGGAGCCTTGTTTTTGCCCTAAGTGACATTTAATGGCATGAAAAGGGATTCTGAATCCCAAAATGCTTCCCCCCTAGCAGACAAGAATGGCAACCCCCATGGTTACAACGTACTTGCTGGGGCCATGGCCCTGGGGACACAACTATAAGTGCATACAGAGGATGGCTCATTCTTGTAACGAAAGGACATTCATTCCCACGTAACTGCCCCCTTCGCACAGCAGCCTGCCCCAAACACAATAATCAACGTTGCCATCACGCACGGAGAGGCACTGCCTCTAGCACTGCCCATACGTTCATCGTTCCACAGTCAGGGAAAGCAGCACCGGTGCTGGGGTTTCAGATCTGCAGAGAGCTGAGCAGAGCGATAGGTGTGGGGTGCGGGCTGCAGACAATCAGTGGACTGCAGATATATCTGAGAAACACAGAGGGAAAATACCGGGAGCCTTATGGAGGGTTTGCTCGACGAGGGTACTCCAGCTGGGTGTATCCCAAAGAGAACTACCCAGTGAGGGGGCAAAGCGGACAGAGGGTGGGCGTATGCCAGCATGGCAGACTGCCAGAAGGATGTGGAGTGGGGCAGGTAGGATTCTCTTCTCCTAGAGCTGCTCCCTGCTTTCCTGGCTAATCCGTCCTCTGCACTTACCAAGCAAATAACAACCATCCCCAACAGGTTCTACACCTGCATGTCCGGCCACCAGGTAATCCCTGCTGGCTTGATGTTGGCGGTCACTTGGGGAGGCACGGTTATGAAATAATTACTCCAGAAAAGAAGGACTGTGCTCACAGCCCAGGAACTCTTTGGGCTCCGAGGAGACAGAGCTTGTCTACAGCAGCTGGAGATTAAGGACAGCATGATCAGAGAGTGGGAGGATACAAGGAGACCTGACAGAACAGCAGCCACTGATTTATGGAAAGGAAAGAAAAAAAGAGCAATCCACAAAGAAACAACCACCACCAGCCCCCCCCACCAGTGCAGCTGTGGTGGGATTCAGGCCTAAACTGTCACTGGTACGTGTCTGCAGGAGCACACCTCCAGTGGGCTCCGTCTGGCACTCTTGTGCTTGATATCTAGGTACTGAAACCAATACACAATTAAACCAAACAGAGGGGGATGAATCCTGGGAAACAGCAAAGGGTGGAAGAGTGAGAATGTACCAGAGAAGAACAAACAAGTTACCCCATACTGCCTTAGCTGTCGAGGGAAGGAGCCTTCAAAAAGCCACCTCACTGGCCTGCAATAAATATCACTGACCATCTGGGTGGGGAAGGCAGCAGGGAGACTGAAAATAATGCCTTTGCTTGGAGCGCCACTGGCTTGCAGGAGTTTGTGTGTGAGCTCAAATGACCAGCACGGCTCCCCCTTCCCGTGCTCCTTCCCAAGCCCTAGCAGGCACACCACACATTAAAACACATTTAGCAACCAATCAGGGACCTGTGACTTCCTATAATAAAGACATTTTTCATCTCCACAATCTCAATGAGAGTGAGTTTAAAGTGGTGTGAAATTGCAAACGGTCACGGTGTGCTAGCAGCCGAGGTTTCCCTAGGTATCCTTCATCCCAGCAAATAGAGTTTGAGCTGCCCAAAGCATATAAATCTTGAGCAACTCCAAGTCACTTTGAGTAATAGTTCATTTTTTGATTTAATTTTGACTGTGACCGCGGCTTGTGAAAGGCATTTTCAACTGTGGGCTAGTTTGGGGTCTTTTTCCTCCCCAAGAGCCGAACCGAGAACAGAGGCAGTTTTGCTCCAGCTCACGACTGAATCTCAGCACAGAGCGTGCGACGTCTGAGAGGCACATGCAGCCATTTGTGCTGACCCAGCAGGAGAGCAGTGTGGGTACAGTGGTGCATTACTGAACACAAATGCTTCTCATCTCCCTGCCCCTAGGGAATAAAGCAAGCAGCAAGCCTTACCTTGCAGCATTCCTGGTGTCTGCCCACCTTCCCCCATGCACTAGGCGGAGCTGGAGACAAGGCAGTATGTGCAGGTCATGCAAAGGAAAGCTGGGCCTGAAGGCTGATTAGGAGCCTCTTCTTTAGCCCTTGGGGCTAAATTTGGTCCTAGCAGCACAAACCATCCCAGCTCACCCCCGCTTTAAATGGTGCTGCGCCAGTCTATAGCAGGGATGACTTTGGGTCACAGCTGCCTGCTAGGAACGTGGGGGAAGGGGATAGAGCAGTGTTTCTCAGTGACCGGCACTGGTCCCTGAGATCTCCCTGACACAGCATAGGAAGCCAATCCCTGGTATCAAAAAGGTTGAGACACACTGGGAGAGAGAGACCCCAGGCCACCTTGCTGGCTAAAATAAAAGGAATTTCTCTTCTCTCCCGTGAATCCCACTTCCTGTTGTTATTGGTGGCGAGCGGGTCAGCTCCATTTGGCAGTAGGTAGAGCTGCTGGCCTGGCACAGCGTGTGGCCACTGGGGTCTGGCTCACCAAAGAGGCAGCTGCGGTGCCCAAGGGGCTGTCCCATGTCTCACAGTCAGCAGCTGGCAGCGGGTCCACCTTCCTGAGGGAGAGGAGCTGAACTAAATGCCCTGAGAGTTCATTCCTCGGCCTTTCCTGAGGCGGGACCGGTAACACCCTCTGAGCAATTGGGCCATAACGACAGGATGGGCTCTGGTCGCTCCAGGCTGCTGCCTGGTTTTCACCGCGTGCTGGTTTGATTTGGGATGCAGCTGTTGTACGTGACTTGCATTTCCAAGGCTTGGCCAATCCACAGCGCTGCTCCCATCCTCTGCCATTCCTGGGAAGTGAAAGCTCTGGGCTGTTTTAGTAATGAACACCTGTATTTACAGTTGGTCTGTTAAAAGCAGGAATTTCAGTGCGAACAGCTCTAGGACAAAGAGATAAATATGCAGCAGGCCTTGAAGAGCGGACTTTCCCGCAATGAGCTGGGGTTTCTGCTTCTCAGCCTGCTCTCACCACACCTACTTTATGGTGACGCTGCTCCACTGCCCCACAAATGCCATTGTTTGTCCTGTTTTTGCCTAAAGAGCTGCCTATAGCTAGAACATGGGGCCTGCTGGGCCCCTCCCCATCCCTGACTCCCTTCAACATGTGCCATGGTGACTGGGAAAGTGAAATGGACCATCCTACCTAAGGGATGCACCCCAGAGCATTTCAGCAGCAGTCCCAGTGGACAAAAGGAGCCGCCAGCACATCTAGTCCCTACAGCACGGCCATACCCCTGCAACAGGGCAAGTTGTCCCTCCTGCAGAGAAGCGGGTTCAGAGACTGAGGTGGTGGAAGAGATCTGGGACAAACTGATAAATTAAAAAGTAATTAGCTATCCAGCCCAGCTGGTCCAGCCAAGAGTTCTGAAGGAGCGTAGGGCTGAAGTAGCTGAGTTGCTAACACAAATCTGCAATCTCTCACTTGAAACATCCACTGTTCTAAAGGACTGGAGGGTAGAACATTGTATCTCTATCTTTAAAAGGCTCTAAGGATGATCGGGAGAATTGCAGAGCAATGAGCCTTATAGCCGTACATGGTGACTTGGTTAAAATGATCATTAAAAAGAGAATAGCAAAACACCTGGAACATCCTAACGTGACAGGGTCTAACCAGCACAGTTTCTGCAAAGGAAAATTGTGTCTCACTAATCTCTTACAATTCTCTGAATGTGTGAGAAAAGTAGTGGATAAAAGAGAACCAGTTGACCTAATGGCTTTAGATTCAAAGAAGCTCAATAGTCTTGCAGTGAGAGGCAAAGTATTGTCATAGATCAAAAACTGGCTGAGACACAGAAAACAAGGAATAAGATTAAATTGTCAATTTGCACCATGGGGAAAGGTTACCAGAGGGGAGAGCAGGGTTCTAGACTAAGTCCTATGTTGTTTAAGCTATTTATGAATGATCTGAAGGGGGGTGAGTAGTGAGGGACCCAAATGTACACAACACCCTCTTTCAGGGTGTCAGAGCCCAGCCCCAGATGTTTACATTGCAACTTTATAGCCTGGCAGTCTGGGCCCCATGAGCCCTGATCAGCTGACCCAGGCCAGCCCTGGGCCTTTTATTGCAGTGTAGACATGTCCAAAGTTATTTACATCAGTCAGGACCAAAGAGGATGGTGAGGAACTTCAGAGAGACCTAAACAAGCTAGGGGAATGGGGAACATGATGGCAAATGAAGTTCAGGGTTGATGAATACAAAGCAATGCACATTGGAGGGGAAAATTTAAACTACTCATGCACCTTACAGGGGTCTAACTGCATCGACTCAGGAAAGGGACTGGGGCATCACGGTAAACAGAGAGACCTCTGCTCACAGTGCAGCTGTGGCCAAAAAAAGCAAAGACAATGTTAAGATGCAGAAGGACGAGGATGTTCAATAATATAAAGAATGTTCAATGCCTTTCTGCAGATCAGTCGTGCAGCCTCGTCTGGAATAGTGCACATCAGACAGGTCTGCCCATCTCAGAAAAGACTGCCGAATTAGAGGGGGATCAAAGAACAATGAGACAGATTAAGGTCCTGAACAAACTTTCATATGAAGAGATCATGAAAAGATTGAAATAAAAAAATACTTCTTCACACAATGTGTTATTAACCTGTGGAACTCATTGCCACAGAGAGTCACTGTGGCCAACAACTTCAAAGACTGAATGCGGGCTGGGCATTTATGTGGCTATCAAGAATATCCAGAGTCGTCATTATTAGCACCACAAATCTGGGTAGGGATTAAATATCATATTCCATGGGAGGCAGTGTTTCCTAGTGGATAGAGCACTGGACTGGGACTTGGGAGACCTGTGTTCCATTCCTGGGTCTGCCATTGGCCCCTTGGGCGACCCCAGGCAAGTCACTTAATTGCTTTGTGCTTCAGTTTCCCCAACTGAAAAGGGGGCAATGACACTGACTTCCTTTGTACAGCACTTTGAGATCTACTGATGAAAAAGGCTATATAAGATCCAGAAAAAAGTCAGGGCAGATTATCCTCCATCTGCTACTGTGGGATTTGTAAATCTTCTTCTGAAGCATCCAATGCTGGCCACTGTCAGAGACAAGATACTGGACTGTGTGGACCTTGCGTCTGATCCAGTCTGGCGATTCTTAGGTTCCTCAACTCCTCCAGCTTCCACCAAACCACAGGATAGGGGTCCAGCATTCAGCCTCAGGCCAAGGCCTCTCACCTGGGAACACGCTGCTCCTGGGCCCAGTCCCAACTTAGGTCTCGTGCAAGACTATGAAGGCCCCAGGAGGGAGGGAGAGGGTCTCACTCATGGATCAGCTACTTTGCACCACTAGAGAACATTTCATTAATATTATACAGTCACAAATCACCAGGACCAGATGGGATTCACCCAAGAGTTCTGAAGGAACTTGAATATGGAAAGGCAGAACTACTAACTGTGGTAGGTAACCTATTGCTTCTACCAGCCTCTGGATCCGACGATGGGAAGATAGCTAATGTAACACCAATTTTTACAAAAGGCTCCAGCGGTGATTCTGGCAACTCCAGGCCTGTAAGCCTAACTTCATTACCAGGCAAACTGGTTGAAACTATAGTAAAGAACACAATTATCAGCAGGGGTGCCAGAAGAATTAGTATAGCAGGGCTGCTGAGAGCCACTGAACCAACCTGTAAACCCTGTCTATGATGGAAACCACTACAAGTTCTGGGACTGCCGCTGTGCTCCCAGAACTCTGAGTTCCAGCAACTATGACTATCAGATACAGAAGTGAACACAATTTTTTAGGGAAGAGTCAACACAGCCTTTGTAAAGGGAAATCATGCCTCGCCAATCTACTAGAATTCTTTGATGGGGTCAACAAACATGTGGACAAGGGTGATCCAGTGGATATAGTACACTTGGACTTTCAGAAATCCTTTGACAAGGTCCCTCACCAAAGATTCTTATGCAAACTAAGCAGTCATGGGATAAGAGGAAAGATCCTCTCCTGGATCAGTAACTGGTTAAAAGACAGGAAACAAAGGGTAAGAATAGCTGGTCAGTTTTCAGAATAGAGAGAGGTAACCAGTGGGGTCCTCCAAGCAGCTGTACTGAGACCAGCACTGTTCAACATATTCATAAATGATCTGGAAAAAGGGGTAAAGAGAGGCATGGCAACATTTGTAGATGATACAAAACTACTCAAGATAGTTAAGTCCAAAGTAGACTGCAAAGAGTTACAAAAGGATCTCACAAAACTGGGTGACTGTGCATCAAAATGGGAGATGAAATTCAACGCTGATCAGTGCAAAATATGCACATTGGAAAACTTAATCCCAACTATACATACAAACTGATAGGGTCTAAATTAGCTGTTACCACTCAAGAAAGATCGTGGAGTCACTGTGGCTAAAAAGCTAACAGAATGTAAGGATCCATTAGGAAAAGGATAGATGATAAGACATAAATATCATAACGCCACTTTATGAGTCCATGGTACATCCACACCTTGAATACTGCATGTTGTTCTGGTTGCCCCACCTCAAAAAAGATGTATTAGAAATGGAAAAAGTATGGAGAAGGGCAGTAAAAATGATTAGGGATATGGAACAGCTTCCATACAAAGAGATTAAAAATACTGTGGAAGTTCAGCTTGGAAAAGAGATGACTAAGGGGGGATATGAGAGAGGTCTATAAAATCATGACTCGTGTGAAAAAAAAGTGTTAGTTATCCCTTCATATAACACAAAAACCAGTGGTCATCCCATGAAATTAACAGGCAGCTGATTTAAAATGAACATAAGGAAGTATTTTTTCACACAACGCGCAGTCAACCTCTGGAACTCATTGTCAGGGGATGTTGTAAAGGCCAAAAGTATAACTGGGTTCAGAAAAGAATTAGACAAGTTCATGGCATATAGGGCCATCAATGGCTATTAGCCAAGAGGGTCAGGGATGCAAAACCATCCTCTGGGTGTCCGTAAACCTCTGACTGCCAGATGCTGGGATGGGACGACTGGGAATGGATCACTCGATAACTGCCCTGTTCTGTTTGTTCCCCCTGAAGCACCTGGCACTGGCCACTGTCGGCAGACAGGACACTGGGCTAGATGGACCATCGGTAGAACACACTACAGTTATTCTTAGGTTCTTATGTTCTCATTCATTTTTCATAACAGGAAGAGGTAGGTAAGAACAAGCATCTCTGGGTTTTGGGGGCATGCCATTGCACTGCACCTGCCCATTAGTTCAATATGCTGCCATCACTGTGTCACTGGAGGTCAGGAGAGCAGCACATTGCAATTCCCACAGAAACACAAAAGCTATCAGCATCTCAATCTGGGCCTTTGTGATGGGCACAGATTTAACTGAAAATATTTTATGGTCTCATTGTAAGGAAACAAAGAAGCAGTTAGGAACATCAGTTAATGTGGGAACTCCTCTCCTCCAAGTGGTTCTAACCCCAGAAACATTTAATTATGTCCACTTAGGCTGGTAACATTTGAAACCAGGTAAGTGAATCTGAGCTGGAAAGGAGTCACTGCTCAGAGCCAGCCCATAGCAGCTAGCAACGATCAGGGCTTGGGCGAGGGCCAAACCCTCCCTGCCCAGTCTGTAACAGACTGAATGCTTCAACCAGTGAAGGCAGCAGCATGAATGCAGGTACGGACACATACCATCTAGGGGCAGCTTTTGTCTTGACGGGCTCGGTCCTGTAAGGTGCAAGCTCTCTGGCCTCAACCCATCAAAGCATAGCAGCAGTCCCATTGGAATGAGACCAGGGAGGTCAAAGAAAAGCCATCCAGGGACTATGGCCACCCTGATTTGCTAGCTGGGCTGGGCGGACTGAGGATTGTGCCAATGAATAGGCTGGGCACGCTTAGGAGGGATGGTCAGTGGGGCTTTAATTTAGCCAGGGCTGAGCCCTGATTCTTCAGAGTGGAGCCTTAACAACGCTCCCAGCGGCAGTGAGAGTCAAAGGAAGGAGGGAGGCCCCCCCCCCCCAGTGCTAGCTGCTACGATCAGAAGAAAAGCCTGATGTGCGAAGAGCAGTTAGGGCTCTTGAAACCTTCCAGGAAGGTCTGCAGGTATCAGCGGAAGGGACGTTAGCCCATCGAAGGACATGACCGTGCAAGCAACGGCATCAGCAAGCAATGGCAATGCAGAGCTCGGTTACACGAAGTTCACCAAAAACAGCTCCCGCGATCAGACTCAAAACAAAAAGGACCGAGACCAAAAGGAACCCAGTGTTCATGCCAGGGCCTGCTCGGAAACGAAAAACAGCAGCCTTACTGTTCAATGTCTTCTTGCACCAGAAGGTAGAAGGCCTCTTCTTGGCACTTAAAGGAGGAGGGCTCTTCTTTGACCTTTATGGAAACAAAAGATATAACAGTCCTCAGCTCTGTGACAATTTAATATCCTGAGCAGAAAGAGTTTGATGCAGAAAACACAGGCCCTGGGTCTCCCTCGCTCTGCACTTAGTGCTGGCATCTGCACCTGTGCAGTGAGTGCAGCATATTGCCGTTCTGGGGTGGTAGCATGTTTGCACAAGTTTTACACCGATGTAAAGGACGACACAGAGTGGAGTGCAATGGAAAACCAGGCCCCGAAGAGCTTAAGGAGAGTCCTTCACAATGGGGGAACTGCCAAACATATTAGATGAAAGCAGAGACTGGCCAATGATTTTTTCACTTTTTAGAGGAGGGGTAGTGGTGTCACATAACCATTTCCTGGCCACTGCAGAGGTTTTGGTTTAATGAAGGCTTTCTTCCTGCCGGAGACCAGCTGCTGGGTCCTATGGGAAGTCAGCATGCTTTTTGGGACATCACACTCATTTCCATATGATGTCATGAGTGCACCACAAGGTCCTGTAAGAAGAACTGGGAGGGAGAGTCCGGCCCACAGGCTCAAAGCTAACATGGAGGGTAAGAAGCCATGCAAACTGCTGTTTAACCTGAAAACCCTTTTCTTGAAATCTCTTCACGTGATTGTTCCCACTGTGCAGCGGAACTGTGAATGCTCCATCCTGTCCTCCAACTATGCAACCTGACAGCACCTTACCAAGTGTCCGTGTGACGTGCACCCCTCTCTGAGCTGCAGTACACTGGTAGACATAAGCAAGTTCTCCACAGGACCACACTGTCAACTACTTTTAGACCTGATATTTTGACTTTGCAAAGGGAGGGGGGGAGTGAGTTATAAACCCAATGCAAACAGAAATGGCTTCTTCAATAGCTTTTAATAAACTCAGTGAAAGCTGGGTGAGGGTTTTTTAAGTTTTCTTTTAAATGACATTCATCCCTGCAACGTGGAAAACCAAAACACAAAAGTATGGGACTGTGCATGAGATGCGCAGCAAGCCACACAGACCAGTCTAACTTCACTGTCCAAGCTGAGTGAAATGCAAAATAAACAAAAGGCACAAATATTGAACAGCATGTTCTAGACCCTGCAATTGGATCTGTGAGGGTGGAACTCTGCAGCCAACTCCATTGAGTTCAGATGGGCTCAGGTTTTATCATCTGTGGCTTTGTGTAGGAGGGTTTTAGGGTGTGATGACAGAGCACATTAGCTAGTTTGATCTGACACATGCTCTTCAGCATGTGCTAAACTGACTGAGTTAAAGCATGCCTTCTTAACAGGCTTTGCTCTGAGCAAGTTAGCCTGTGCTTGCACCTGACTGGAGCTCTGGAAGGCGCTAGTTAGCTTGAGCTAGCTAATGTGATCTCGGCTAGCTCAAGCTACCTAGCACCTTCTAGAGCCTGGCACGGTCACAGATAGCACACAAGCATGCAGGGTCAGGCAAGGCACCCCTGGTTAGCAGCTGACCCCAGCAGCCTGCCTACAGCCCTACTGCCCACTATGGCTTCTGCCAGCTGTGTTACAACCACCAGGGGTGACCCGTGATGGGGTCACCCAGGGGCAGATGGGGTTAACAGACTGTTCTGGGCCTAGCCAGCCCCACTCCTCCACCCCGCAGCGTGCTCCAACTGGAGACAGGGTTGAAATGGAGCCGCCCAACTCAGCAGGGGGAGGCTGGGAGGAGTGCAGACATCTGCAGCCTCCTGCAAACGCATTAGAGATGCCTCCCTGATGCCTCAAGGACTCTATGCTGAGCCCACGTGGGGCCAATGGTTTGGTTTCCCTTTTGTATTTTCTTTCCTCTTATCTGGGGCTGGAAGCGGAACGAGCAGTGGTAGGGAGGGTAACGCAGAGGGTGCCCAGCCCTCCCCAGGGGCCAATGCTGCTGTCCTTCCTAAGGACTCGGGCCGGATTCCATTGAAGTGGGCTGGCCCAGGCTCCTCTACCCTTACCCTACCCCCAGCCAAGTAGATGCTAACCACGAGGCCACACTGCCCAGCAAGGCCCCTGCTACATGACCCAACACACTCCCAGCCCTGAATTTCTCGAAATAACGTGTCCTGAAGTGTTCAGCCCTCTCCTGGACAATTCAGAGAAATCATAAGGTTTGTTGTGCCTTTAAAGAGACAAAAGCACATTACAGCTTATTAACTTAACTGGAGCAAATACACCCTTCCTTGGAAACACAGCACTGAGTTGTTGTATATAAAAAATGAATCCAATTGATTAACAATGGGAAATAGGTTAAGTGATGCCAAGTAAACGGAATACAGCTAGAAAGGGTTACGAGCAAATAAAAATGAAAACATGCCTCTAAGGGTCTAAAACTTAATCTAGCAAACTACAGGCTTTGTTCAAGATGGCTTCTCTCCCCAGTCTTCCTTCTCCCCAGCCATTGGTAACTTTCCCTCAGTTAGGACTTTCCGCAGAAGCCCAAGAAGCTGGCTTCCCTTGTCTGCCCAGGTGAAAGATTGCTGCCTAAGTAGGTTTCTCACGTATATTCAGTTCCTAGGGACTTCCACCTCTCCGTGGTTGAAGAACCCATCTTTCTCAGCTTGTAAGAGCTCTTGCTTTTTGTGTCTCTCTAGTGATGGATGTCAAAGAGAGCCTCAACCCTTGACTGCTTGAATCTTCTGAAGTTCAATGACCTCGTTTCAAGAAGCAGCGTGATCTCATGCTGTTCTTCCCTTCCTGTGGGCTTCCCATCCCCCTCTTGATTCCTATATAAATAGGACTGCCACTGTTTTTGGTCACACCTTGCTTAGTTTCTGGAGACAGGTATATAGCTGCCTTCCCTCCTGTTTCTCTTTTTGTTTGGTCACAGACTGTAAAGCATAATATTAATAGGTATCCATAATTCACTATGTAGTGTCAATACATACAATTCACAGTGATGTTAATCACCAACATGTCAGAGTCACTTGATAAACTTGTATAATACAGCAGTATTGTATAGAATCAGTTGATTCAATTGCTTATCATTTAAAGGTCAGCCCCCGTCTTTATAGACCAGCAAACCTTTGCAATGTATTCTTTGAAAAGTAACACCAAGACCAAGCTGCTCTTTCCTGCTGGGTAGACACCAGTCTGTCTCATGCCCCACTTGTTAGCTTTATAGCTTTGTTTACCTAACATGTAAATAGAACTTCCCTGTCTCAACCTGAGGAGCGAGCTGGTCCGAGAAGAAAATACACATTCCTTTGTATAGGGCAGACCTGTTTACCAGCTTCCCCTGTCTTGCCTGGTTTAAACACATTTTAGGTATCATTCCAGTATATATCCATAACTCTTGATGCAAATCCCATACATACATCACACAAGAATATTAATGATCAGTGAGTTATTAGTTTTCCAATGATGTATCACACGACACCTTTTAGAAGAAAACAAATGTGACTGAATCTAAGTTGCAGATTTTCAGTCTCACTCTGAGTCAATCAGTTCCATCCACGAACAAACACACTAACAGTACAGGACTGGAGTCATAATATATACAGCCTAATTAATCACATTACTCATGAAAATATATTGGTATAATTAATAACACAAGGCATCTATATTGGCCTCTGTGGCGCAGCAAATTACAAGGCAGTAATACTTGGACGTGTTGACCTGGATTTCATACATAATCCATCATGCCATTCCTGCCAGATCGAGTCTCCAGAGACAAGAACAATACAAAAATGATAATTAAACAAAAGCAAGATGGACAGCAATAGTGTAACATTAATCACTCCCAATATCACATGGAAAGGGCTGGGATATTCCGATTTTGTCCTGTGCACTCGTGTGGTTCATCTGTGAAGGTTTCAGTATTTTAATAGGCCTGGACGGGGATACATTACTGTTAATTATGAATGGGAATAAATTATGGCTTGGTGAATGAAGGCATCTGGCAATATCATTATACAGGAGTAGCAGCCCTGAAGGCTCTGTAAAGGGTTCCTGTGGATGGGTTACAGTATTCTATGGGCATGTAGCTCTATTGCCCAAGCTGTCAGAGCTCTGCCCTAGCATAGATCACTGCACCACAAAGAACAGGCCCCTCTGAAGTCCTTGGGTCAGTGAGGGGTACTTTGCTCCCAAGGGAAACGGGAGCAGCATGAGGGATTCACACATAACATACATACTGCACTCCTCTGGCTGCTGTTAATAAATCACTACAGGCAGGGCTTATTGAATAGCGAGGTGGTTCTAAAGAGGAACAGACACAGAACAAATGCTCACTGAACATATACACTAGCCATAGATGGAACATGCATACTGTACAGCCTCTTATGTCCCACAGGGAATACACCAATGGACAACAGGTGGGATGGGGGAATCCCTGACTGAGACAAGTGAACAGTGTCTGGCTAAGCGACGAAAAACAAAGTGTGGGAATGAGAGGCCCCCTGCTCGCCCCAGGAGGAAGTTAATAGCTGAGTATCCTAAGAAGCCACACAAGGGCCAGTGGCATTTCATCTATTTCCCAATGATTGACCAAGGTGGAATCAGAATCTGTAGATAACACAAGATTATTCCAGCTAGTCAGGTCTAGAGAGGACTGGGATGAACTTCAGAAGGACCTAAAAAAACAGGCAAAAAGGGTAACACAATGACAAATGAAACAGCCTGACAAGTGTAAATGGAAGGAACAGTCTGAGCTAGTGGTACACACGAATGTGTTCTAAATACACTGTAACCACTAGGAGAAAGATCCAGATGCTGCTATGGGTAGCACAATGAATATGCTACTCAAAGTACAGCGGTGGTCAGAAAGAAAAAAGATATTGGCTGCATTAAGAAAAGGATAGAGAACTATACATCACATGTTATAATGGTGTTCTACGTGCAGATGGTACTAGATCACACCCAGGAGACAGCAGAAATGGAGTAGGCCCAGAGAAGGGCAACCAAAAGGATGAGAGACCTGGGAAGACCCCCAGATGAGAGAAAAAAGATAAGGAGCGTCATTTGCAGAGGAGATGAACAAGAAAGAACATGGCAAAGGCACACGATGGTGAGTACCAAAGAGAGTCAGCTGGGCTCTTCTGTTTACCTTCTCTCGTAATACAAGAGCACCATTAACTTCCCTCCCAACTCCATGAAAGGGCAGGTGGTTCCTCCCAAGCACGGAACTCATTTAACGTGTTAAATTCCACACATTCATCCCTTTGCTTAAACATACTGATACTCCTTGATTCCATCACCTTCCCTGTACGTCAGCTCCCTATTCACCACCCACGATAAAGTGCCACCCGAAATTGTTATTACCGAGACTCACATTCCTTAACAGAAACCTATAATTTCTGGAGAAGAAATAGGAATGATAGGCTTATGCTAAGAAGGAATATTTCCAGCAGCCTCCAATAGAGCAAACTAACAGCTAGCTGGTTTAAAAACTTCAGACATGTTACTTCTTAATCATCTTTGCTCAAGGCTAAATAACCCCAATTTTATCTCACTCACCTCATTCGTAAGCCTCTCCAGTCCACTGCGCATCTCAGCTGCCATGTGCTGGATTCTGCAGTATAACTTATCTATCTCAAATGGGGTGACCAGAACTGAAGTCTATATTCCACATGTGGTACAGAAATTATAAGGTGATGGCACAATATCCTTAGATTTGTGTGATATATGTTGTTAGAGAGCTATACCCTATTCACTATTTATACTGCAGCATTCTGGACCTGGAATTGAAATGTTGGGTCTGTCAGTACAGACAGGTCCTTTCCCTTTATTGTTTTCATTCAATACCATTTAAATTATTCTTAGCTTGGGCATTATATTTGAACCCATATTCAACACCAGCCCACTCCCAGCCACAGAAAAGCAGGAAGCTCCAGGATGAGCAGCTGTGAATGCCTTTGTTTCAGACAGCTTGTGTCACAACTCATATGGCTTGTTTTACTTTCCTCCTAGTATTAGAAACACATTCACATTAATAGGTGTTTAATGAAACCGTAACGGCTTCAAATCCATACTTAGAAACTATCTAAATACACAGCTGCCTGTTCAATCACATCGGTAAATATTTATGGATTTTAAATCTTCAGGAAACTGCAACAGCCTGCTAATGATTTGTCCTGGAATGTTTTAAATAGGCTAGCTTGCATTATGAGCCAAATGGCACCTACACATGGCATTCATTCTCGACACTGAAACCAGGTCACGTAGCCAGGCTGTTGGAGAGGGCTGCATTGCAGCCTCTCCCGCCTGGAGACAAGGGGCGCCTGGGAACGCCAGGCAGGAGCTGGCTTCTGGAGGGTTGCATATCCCCCTTCTCCATCCTCCCAATCAGAGAGAGATCAGGAACACGTTTAGGGCATGACCCAACTGCTGACTGGCAGGAGTTAGAAAGAAACTTTCCCTATGAGCTGGCTAGGCCGGGGCTGTGCCCTGGAGCGATTTTTGTAGGTGGTACCAGCCATTCTCAGAGGAACGGGGAGTGGCTGAGAAGGTGCTACAAGTCTGCAACTCCATCTATGGAGCCTTTAATGGCCCCTCACCTCTTCAGCCTCCACCTCTGGGCTCTTATGCAGCCTCCTCTGGTTGCTGCAAAATGGCACATCATTAAGGTGACATTACAGATAACACCCTGTCCCTGTTTGGAGTGTGGCAGAGAGAGAGTCTGGGAGAAGGAGAGGTTCGGGGGGAAGGGAGCCAGATATGTCTTTGCATTTCCTGCTCCCTCAGATGTTAGTGGTGTACACTTGTGCAGAGCTTCCGTGTTCTCCATGGAGAAGTGTGCAGCCTAAGAAGAGAGCATGCTAAATAGGATTTTAAAAGTCCCTGAAACCCTGTAGCAGGCACTGGGTGTTTGCCCTGAAAAACTTTCCATCTGACAGGAAATTAATTAGGCTGAGAGTCTCTGTTAGCCAAAATGCATCACAGCGGTGTTTGCCGCATAAGGGCCAGACAGACTGCCCTGGACTTCTACCTGCAGCGTGTCGCCTACATGGCTATCCTGCACCCGCCTGTTCATACTCCCCAAAGGGGCACATGGGGCTGACGCATGCTCATTAACATGAGTTCTCCACTTCACTCGAGCTAAGTTCACTGTAATTCAGCTTTGTTCCAGCAAGGAATCCGATTGTAGGAGTTCAGTGTCTTGTACCGTAATTCACCGGAACCGATTTCCAGAGCTGAGTGTAGCTTCTGTGGAGAGCTCCACAAGCTGGTTTCATTGCCTTTATATTTCAGTATTGTTGACAGCTTTTGAAAAGCAAATACACGTGCACAAAGAATCCTGTGATGAGAGATGCAGTCAAGGCATTTGATAAAGTGGGGGATGCATGCCTTGCTATTAAGGAATCTGGATTTACTGTCCCATTAGTGAGATTACACAAACTGGGGCTTTGCAGCAAATCAGGACAAATATTTTCAGTAAAAAAGGCATCCTGTGGCTTCCAAAAATAAAACGCCCTGTCTCCATAATTCAAATACTGTAGCAAGGAGGTTTGCATTTGCCATGTGGATAATTAGTGTACAGTTCCCTAAGGCAATACCTGGGCTGGGAGGGCTCCCATCAAAGCTTCACCTACTAAATTAGTTTAATCATGTCTGTCATTAGTCATCTTTGCTTGAGCCCTCATTTGGAGGCCATTTAAAGGGGATTAGAGAAAATCTTCCTTCTTTAGTCCTGTACAATAGTGATTAGCCATCAGAAGTTGCAAGGCGTTTTCATACCGAGGGAGAGAAGCAAAAATGAATTTGTCACCACAAAAGCCCAGCGCCCTCCAGTATGAACCAGGGCTGAGCTAGCATTAGATGAATTATTAGTGTGACACCTGGGGTGCTAACTGAGACAAGAGGGAGCCTCTGGTATAGGGCTGGGAACGAGAGGACAGAGAGAAGCTAGTTCAGTTCAATGAGACTGGACATGACATTGGGCAGGATCTTGTAACCCTTACTGGGAATTCTGCTTCTCTAGGGAGTGAGTTAGTAGGTTTGTTCTCTTTTCGTTTTCTATTATCCTTCTAGATGGAGACAGATCTATCTATATCTAGACATACCCATGTCCTACACACACAGACCGATGTGCAGGCAGGCACTTTTATGTATGGAGGTGCACATAACTATGGACCTCACTCGAGCGGTGCTTAAATAATTCATAACCATCACCCGGGGAGCGTTAATTACAGAGCATAATTCACTCCCATTCTACAGAAAACTTGAACATTCTCCTCCTCCCTTGCTCCAATCCCACCTGTTCTCCTGCAGCCTCCTCTTCTCTCCCCTCCAGCCCCTGTCCATCTGCTCCTTGCCCACATTCTCCTGTCCCCGACCCCAGAAGAGATCCACTGCTCTTGTTCATTAGATGAGGAGAAGCCACTGCACTGCTCTCACTGAGAAGCTAGGGATTTTTCCCAGTGCCTGCCATTTACATTAAGCAGATCTGTGAATAAACTCCTGGCATTTTAAAGTTAACCATGCCCTGCCAGTTGGCTGTTTATTCCAAAGTCTGCCAGTTACCACCTGCCTGACATTTCACACCCATTGGGATCATGGCACCACATTTAAGGAAATGTTCAGATATTGTTCAGAACAGGCCACCGCAGAGTCACTCATTTTATGAGGCTGCCTAAAACATATGGAACTATTCAAGTTCTTTAATTTAAAGTATTGCCTCTCTGAGTTGTGTCTGCACGTGTGTGCAAGCGTGCGTCCGTAAAAATTATCATTGGGTGAATAACATGGAAAGTGTACATGTGTAGTAATGCTAGTATTGGAGAAACAGAAAGGAAAATAAAAATACAGCTGAGCACAGGGCGAAGGAGTCGTGCAAATCTGACTCCAGCTGCCCAGCAGCCTTGGAATTCAGAGCGCAGGACTTTCACTGAACCAGTGACTTGTATTTTTCCAACAAATCGGAAGTTTGCAGAAAGATCATTTTACTTACAAAGTGAGTAGAGGCCCTGCAGGTACTCAGGGCATTGAGCAAACATTTCCTAACATAGGACAGCACAAAACGTCACACAGCACACACGGTAAAAGGCAGCTCAGATCAAACAGAAACAAACGCAAGGGGCACAACAGGGGGGTAGACATTCCTAGCCAGTCCAGAAGGGATTTTTATCAGCCTGTTTAAAGAAATCAATTTGATTAATAAATTAATGTGTGTTTGGAACATATTAGACAGGCAGGACACACACCACATTCTGAATGCTACACTGACTGTTCCTAATCCAGCTAATATTTGATTCACTCAGCCCAACTGAGCAAGTCGTAGTTATTGCTTAGCCTGGTGCTCTAAGTAACACAGGGAGTGCGGGAGTTGTTTATGGAATGTGTGGTGGGATTTTGTACTTGTTTTTTTTTTTTAACCCATCGCCGTGAATAAAAATAATTACCCCCCCCCAGCTTAAAGCAACTCTGTCACACAACCACAGCTGTAATCCTCTCCCCTCTGCACCTCAGTGCTTTCTGCAGCTAATACTGCCCCCAGAAAAGCCCGTGCCAGCATCTGCAACAAGAAGGGGAAACTAGCATGCAAGATCAAAATAATTCTTTACTCATGTCCGTGGCATATTGTGTGCACACTAAAAACAGCAGCAAAAGCACAGATGGGCCCCTTGTTTAAAAAGCTCATTAATCCTGAACAGAACATTTGGGTTAATTAGAAAGTTACTCACCTGTCAGTGTGAACGGATCCCAAGGTGAGTGTTGCTGGAGGAAGCACAGGAGCCCTCGTGAGGAAGAGAAATGAGCAAAGGAAACCCTCTTAAAAAAGGAAAGCGGCACTTGAATCTTGTGCCTCAAACATGACAGTGGCATGGTGGCTTGCCCTGAGTGCCTGGAGGAACATGCTGGTGCCCGTGCTGAGGATACCACTGGGACTAATGGAAACCATTCCCCTGGCTTGGCTTAACTCCTCCTATGGTAGGATACTGACCTTTCCTTGGCTCTGTTCCAGAGGTAAGAGCGATCGAGTGCACAAATGCAGGCATAACGGGAGGAAGGGGACACATCATCAGGGGCAACGAGGGGAAGGGAGGCTGGCGGCTCACTCAGCCTCCTACCTAACGGTTTTCCCAGGGAGAGTGTGAATGATCAGCCATTCGCAGAGAGGCTCTTCAGCAAAGCGGCAGCTTCCTGGGGCTGTCGACAGTAGCTCCACATACTCTCTGCCAGAACTCGCTAAGGCCATTGCATCAGCCAGGACACTGGAGCACGCAGAGGCAATTTCCTAGGAAACATGCCTTAAATAAAAGCAGCCCTCGGTGGCTTCATTTTAGCTGCCTTCCTGAATTCAGCTACCTCAAAGGCTCCTGCTCCAGTTTTGGATTCAGCATCTGTGGAGACAAGTCCTCGGTGCATTCTATGTTAAATAACGAAGGTTAATTTGATTTGATGCACCACTTCATTATCATAAACAGCTCACAGTATGTCAGTCTTCTGTAATTACAATTTCCTACAGCCGGCATCTTGTTCATTTCCTGTCACTGATGGTGTTTCCCTATGATCATCTCACAGCTAAGCACTTCTGCATGAACTTCCCTGAACAGTAATTAGGTGTCATTTATTCTGTAGCTGCTGGTTAGACTAATTTACAAAAATAGGACCAGGGATATTAAATTTACTTTTCATTATGGCCACATTTGTGTCTGATTATTTGGATGAAATTGTGTGTGTGTGTGTGTGAGTGTGAGAGAGAGAAAGGAGGGGTTGGGTTTGAAGGGGAGCCCACGATGGGAGACTTTTCTTATGAACAGCAGAGTTGTAAATGGCTAAACCCTGCTGGATTCCCACCTCAGACTCCCAGACAGTACAAGCCCTGGGGAGGAACCATGCAAGACACAGTGGGTGAGAGAAGCAGCTGGTCTGTCCTTGCTCACCAGTAACACAACAGGGGCATGGTCTGTACTGCATGCCACATGCAGATCCATGCACATGTCTTGCTAGGGGATGGGGGACTCCATAAAAGTACCTGCTTCCCTTCCGTGTGGAACCAGCACTGCCTACGCCTGGCAGAGCCCGCCCCAGACCAGTGTTAGCAACGTCCTCCACAGTGCCACACACCACGGGAGGCGGGTGCTTCACAAACAGGGATTAAAGCACGAACACAACCAAGCTGGGACTCTGGAGCGTGGTGGAATAAACGCCTCTGGAGCTTCAACAAACCCGTGGCTACCTCTCTGCTGCCACTCACCAGGGCCCAGGCCCAGGCTGCCAGCTCTCATACATCAGGGGCAGGCAGCCACTGGTGAGAGCAAACAGCGAGCTCTGACACTAGCCGGCACTCTGAGGAACCAGCTAGGTCTGAAGCCTGGCAGGCAGGAGATTCAGTAAAGCCACCATGGAAACCATAGGCAGAGAAAGAAACTCCCCACCAAGTGATGAGAGCAGAGAGGCTCAGAGCCATGAGGAGGCCATGGCTGGGCTCACACACACACCAAGGTGAAGCCACTGGTGTCAGCAGAGTTTATTCACAGCAGGCTAAGCTGGAGGCCCCAAGCTCCCCACGTGAGATACGGCCTCTCATGCACCCTTCCCTTGCCAGCCTTTGCTCCAGCCCCCTGTATTAATAAAACCTCACACACTGTCCATGTAACTCTTCTGCCCGGTGGCTCCCAGCAGCCACAAGGCTGGTGACAATATATTTAGGGCCCCTCTGGATAAATAACTAAACCAGCTGGAGCCGCTACCCCGCCAGTGGGGAGCACCCACAGGGACGCTGCTGGAAGGAGAAATTAGAGGTGCTACTCCGCGCATGTCTTCCCGGAAGAGTTAACACAGGCCTGGGAGCTGGGCTAGCCGAGCCCAGCTGAGCCAGACCTGAGCTCAGGTTTCCACACTGCGAGGTGCCAGGACTTATCCCACGGTTCTTAGCGCTGCTCTGAGCTGCGCCACTTTCCGCACTGCATCCCTGTGACGAGGTGTTCGAGCCCGCCAACTCAGTCAAGTCACCCGGCCTTCAGCACGGCACGTTCCGCTACAGTGACGGGACTGACAAGAACAACGAAGATGGCTGCCCGTGTCTTGCCCCACGGCTGCGAGGCTGGTTCCTCCGCAGGGTCCTCCCCCATCTCCTCACTGAAGAGTTCCCCGGACTCTGGCTGCGCCCCAAAACAGGCAGCACCTGCTCTGCTCGCAGTGTCTTCTCTGGTCCTGCTCCCAGGTCTGACACCACCCAGAAAAAGCAGGCCCAGCATGACAGCGCCTCTGTGCTAGGTGCTGTACATCCAGTCCATGCTTTTGGTGAGCTGCTGGGCTGAGAGTTGTGGTCATTGGTCTTCCAGCACAGTCAGGAGGGGTTGAATTTTCTCCTTGCGATGAGGTCCCATCTGGTGAATCCCCCTGCTCCCTACCAGGCCAGCTCCTTGGAGATGGCCTCATAGAACTGCAGATTTTGGGTATCGAAGTCGTGGGTCTTGCTGACCCCACCTCAGGGGCCCACCAGAACCTTGGTGTCCACCTCCAGCCAGCTGGCGGCATCCTGGGAGTTTCCCGGACAGCACCTCTGTTGAAATGTTGTGGAAGCGCAGTGCAGTAGGGGTTTCATGCTCAACCGATCTCTGTAAACTGGTCAGGAACTTCCAGTGCAGAAGGGAGGAGGAAGAGGACAAGAAAATACAGCCCTGAGGGAATTGTGGGAAGGCACTGGAGGACTATCAGCACCTGAGTTAATTAGCCTGCATCCACGTTGCAAAGGGGGGCAGGTAATGTGCCCGAGTGAGAGCAGAACCTGGGCTCTACCCCCCTTCTGCCATTTGGGCCAGGCTGAAAGCATCACCACCCTGGGGTAAGAGGGATTTGGGTGTGGAGGGAGCTGGGTTGGGGCAACACCTGAGTAAGAGCTGCAGTGAAGACAGACCCTCAAGGCCACGGTGCATGAGTGACAATTATTCATCTTCCCCTCTGGCTCCAACCTGCTCCCCCAGCCCAACGGCCAGTGCTTGGGCAGACATTCCAGCACTGGCGGGTGCTGGACAGCCTCGTGATTCCAAGGCACTCAGCGCACTTTCCCTAGGTGTCATGACGGCTTCCAAGCCAAGCTTTGCTGTCATCCAGTCTCCTGTGGTGGTGGCTGAGCTGCAAAGGGAAGATTTCAGGGAGAGGCATGGAAAACTAGACCTTGCCCTTGCCGTACGGGCAAAGCGTGCCTCTCGGCTCCAGAGCTGTGGCACTACAGGTGTGTGACAGCCACCGCGAGAGGCTCCCTGAGGCTGTATGTGGAGAGGTTTGCTGCATGCACTTCTGGGGCTGGTCGTCAGTCTGGCCGGGCCCTTCTTGCCATGAGGAATTGCAAAGCTAAAAGCTGGTGGTCCAGTCTCAGAACTAAAACAGGATAATGAAGGGTTTTGAGCCATGCTTCTTCTGCCTCTCCGTCCAGCTCTCACACTCGGGGCTCAGTTCCTGCAAGCTCAAGAAAAAGGTAATCCACCGGGAACAAGCTCACGGTGCGTGGCCCTGCAACTTTCATGGCTCCAGCAGTCTCCTGTATTTACCCCTTTGGCCATTCCATGAAGTGAAGCTCCACACAGGACATCCTTCATTCAGCCCACAGGCTCCCCACCCCCTATGGCATCCTTCATTTGCCCCATAGGCTCTGTTCCATCATAACATCCTTCATTTGCAGAACAGGCTCCCTGGCTCCCCGGGCATCCTCCATTCACTCTCTAGTCTCCTCTGCCCTCACGGCATCTCCATTCTCCCCATGTGCTCCGGTGCCCTCCAGACTTCACAGGGACTAGACTGTCTCCTTGGACTGGGGCTGGGCTGGAGGCACCTCCCTCCTCTTGCTGCCATCTCATAAAGTCAGAGCCTGTAACTCCCTCCTTGCCTCCGTCTCTCGCTCTCGCTTGTTATTTGCTGTCAAGCCTGGTGAAGGGCAGGCTCCCGGCTGCCCCAGCCCGGACAGGCCTGTTATTGTGTCTTTATTCGTTGTATTTCTTCTGTATTTGATTCCTGTAGCCCCGTGAGCCTGAGTGAGGCATTACAGAGAAAGGCCCTGCCCCTGGAGCTGGAAGGAGGTTACTAGCGGAGTCCCTCAAGGATCGGTTCTTGGACCGACCTTATTTAACCTTTTTATAACTGATCTTGGCACAAAGAGCGAGAATGTGTTAATAAAATTTGCGGATGACACGAAGCTGGGGGGTATTGCTAACACGGAGAAGGACCGGGATGCTATTCAGGAAGATCTGGACCACCTTGTACACTGGAGCAATAGTAATCGGATGAAATATAATAGTGAAAAGTGCAAGGTCATGCACTTAGGGATTAATAATAAGAATTTTACATATACGTTGGGGATGCATCAGTTGGAAATGACGGAGGAGGAGAAGGACCTTGGGGTATTGGTTGATAACAGGATGACTATGAGCCGCCAATGTGATATGGCTGTTAAAAAAGCAAATGCGGTTTTAGGATGCATCAGGCGAGGTATTTCCAGCAAGGAGAAGGAGGTGTTAGTGCCGTTATATACGGCGCTGGTGAGACCCCACCTGGAATATTGTGTGCAGTTTTGGTGTCCCATGTTTAAGAAGGATGAATTCAAACTGGAACAGGTTCAGAGACGGGCTACTAGGATGATCCGAGGAATGGAAAATCTGCCTTATGAAAGGAGACTCAAAGAGCTTGGCTTGTTTAGCCTGGCCAAAAGAAGGCTCCGGGGGGATATGCTTGCTCTATATAAATATATCAGGGGGATTAACGTTAGGGAGGGAGAGGAATTGTTTAAGTTTAGTACTAATATAGGCACGAGGACGAATGGGTACAAATTGGATATTAGGAAATTTAGACTAGAAATTAGATGAAGGTTTCTAACCATTAGGGGAGTGAAGTTCTGGAATAGCCTTCCGAGGGAAGTAGTGGGGGCAAATGACTTATCTGGCTTTAAGACTAAGCTTGATAAGTATATGGAGGGGATGTTATGATGGGATAGTTTAATTTGAGCAATTGATTTTGGATTATCGGCAGATAAGTCTGCTCAATGGTCTGTGGGAATGCTGGATGGGATGGGAACTGAGTTACTGCAGAGAAATCTTTTTTGGGTGCTGGCTGGTGAGTCTTGCCCACATGCTCAGGGTTTAGCTGATCGCCATATTTGGGGTCGGGAAGGAATTTTCCTCCGGGGCGGATTGGCAGGGGCCACGGAGGTTTTTCGCCTTCCTCTGCAGCATGGGGCATGGGTCGCTTGCTGGTGGATTCCCTGCAGCTTGAGGTCTTCAAATCTCATTTTTGAGGATTTCAACAACTCGGTCATGGGTTCGGGGTTGTTATAAATGTGTATGGGTAGGGTTTTGTGGCCTGCCTTGTGCAGGAGGTCAGACTAGATGATCATATTGGTCCCTTCTGACCTATGAGTCTATGAGTCTATGATACCACGGGCGACGTGGACAAAGGCTGGGAGGGCAGGAAGGGCAGAGCAATGCTGACAAGAGACCATGGCTGCAGGTGCGGTGCGTTCCCTGTCCTGGGGTCACCCAGCCTCAGGGAGCCAGGTTCCTGCTAGGTCAGCCTCGGGGCCTTCGGCCAGGCTAGCTGGACATGACTCAAGCAATGGGGCTTCCCACCACTTTTCTTGGGAGATCGTTTGCCAGACAAATAAACCCTACAGTGACACCCGGGCCTAACCGCCCCCTGCACACCAGGGTACACCCCTCCTCCCGCCCACCTCTGGGATCGACGCCCATCCAATGCGCTGCAGCCCTCTGGCTACATGGAGAACTCACTCCCCTTCATCTCTCCTCCTCATCCTATCAGCCCGGTCCTCAGCAGATGGATCTCTTCTCCAATGCATTTCTGGTCTGTATTCAGCACTCACTTGCTATGGCAATTACAAACAAAGACAGCCGCCCCTGGTGAGACTTGTCCATTACTGCCCCCACAGCAAACACCCTGCCTGAAGGCTTCCAGACAGCTCTGCTGGGACTGGGGGGGGCAGCAGCCCCAGCAGCCAGAGACAGCCACAGACAGCCTCCCTGGCAGGTCGAGGGGAAGGAACATTTTCCTTCAGTGCTGACTGAGATGCTCAGTTATCAAATGAAAATGTCTAGTGTAATTGTGGGCTGGGGCTCTGCGCTGAGTTACTGGGGACATTTCTGGCACTGCCAGTGCATCGAACAATGCAGCCAGCTATAGGGGGTGGTTCCGACCCCACTGCTGTTTATTGGTGTAATTCTATCATATTCTGGGAAACAGCTGTAGGCACTTGAATGTCTAATAAGGCCAGTATTTTTGTTTTTATTCCACGCTGTAAAGGTGTGAGCAGCTCCCAGCCTGGCAGCAGTTGAGTGGACATTTCCAGCAGTCAGTGCTTGCCATTCTTGACCCGAGTTCCCTGAAAATCTCATTTCAAAATGTACTCTGCCGGCATTTCCTTTCTAGAAATGCAGAGCAATGCCTCCAAAGGACAGCTGTTCTTCTCCCGACAGCCTCGCATCTACTCCAAGGACAGACGTGAAAGCACAGTGTTCTAGGGGACATTACACCCACCCCTGCTGCTGCAAGAACCCTTATCAGGAGCCCAGGGCAGGCCTGGATGCGGGATTCCTGGTGCACAGGGCAGCACAGGTGCATTTCACCCCCATGGACCAGGTAAACGAGGGCAGTAGTGAAACAGTTAACCTGGCAGCAGGCAACCGCCATTCATTCATCTCGACACTTGCGAACATGCTGTCACTGTATAAGCAAGCGCGGGGTGGGGGAGGAGGGGGCGTAACAAATTATCTCAAGTATTAATGACCCAGTGGCAGCGCAGAAGGCAGCAGGCCTGCCACTTTTAATTGAATGAAATGATTCGGCATCAAGTTCTATCATGTGGAACTCGCAGGGAACAATGGAATGTTTAAACATGACAGTATTTTACAGACAGCACATTGCAGTTTAATTATTGCATCCACGCTATGGAGCAAGCTTTCCACGACAGCGATTTATGCGAGCATGTGCGCTGGGTGTATGAATCAGCCACCCAGCAGATATCTATTTCCATTTAGACGTCTGCAACAATGATTCTATATGGATAAAAGAAGCCAGGGCTGAAGCTAGCCAGTGTTTTATGTGGTATTAAAAAGTCATCTAAGCTAAGACATATGAAGCAGTGTAGCATTGTGGTTCACGGCCATAATCACTGCAGCACGAGAAGCTAAAGCTTTAAACAACCCTCCCCAGCCACCTCCACCAGTGAATCTTTCTCTCTGTTAAAGTAACAAAAAGCTGGAAGTTTATGATGAGAAGCCTATTAAAGGAAGGCCCTCCTGTTGTGGAGTCAGATGGAATGTGTGCTGTCACCAGCAGGAGTGGCAAAGCTTGTCTCCCATCCAAAATGCTCCACCCTTTTGCTCCACCCTGCATCCAAGCTTAGGGGGAAGAGAGGTTTTATTTGATAAATAAATTTATCAATTTACCAATTTCTCTATAATTGGTTTTATTTGATAAATTATACAGATGTTTGGTATCTTTCTTATTCATGGCCAGAAAAACAGGACAACACAGGCACATACTGTAGATATCAAAACCCTTGAGATGACGAATTCCTCAATGCTACAAGATGGGAGGGGCATTTATTTTTGTTAAGTTCAAACAAATATTAAAAAAGGCCTGAGTGTGGGCTTTTAAAATATATGGTCCAGATCTCCCACTGGTTTAAACTAGCTCATCTCCACTGAAGTCAACAAAGCTGTGCAGATTTACACCACTGAAGATCTGGCCTGTATATCTTTAACTAAGATTATACATTTATAATCCTTGCCCCAGCCAAGGGATCCGGGGGCTGGATGGGCACCGAGAACTATGAGCATGAGTAACGACAATTAAAGTACAACACCACACCACTCTGTCCCACCACACCCAACCCTAGTCCAACAAACAGGACAGCAGCGAGGCAGGGAACCTTGCTAGGGATTGACACACAAAACTTTACAGACAAAAAAGCCACTGGCACATTTTTCAGAAAACCTTAACTCTGAAGCAGCTGTTGGCTAACGAGTACAAATGAGCCCCCTGCATAAGCAGGAGCAGGGTGAGCTGGATTCACAGCTAACCCTTTAAAGGCTGTGACTGTACACATATCCACTCCTCTGGCTGGCAGTCTGGGCTGTGTTTTCGCCGCAGTGAGAAAGGCACCCTCTCCTTGGGTTCCCAGGCACGAACCGCAGGCTGCAAGATGGAGTCCATCTGTATCTGTTGCCCAAAACAATGAAGGGTAATAGTGATTGATTAATTCCGAAAGCCACGGCACGTTCCAGCACTTGCTTGGATCTAGTGGGATGGCCCCACATGCAATGCTTTCCCTGCCAGCCCCTGCTGGCTCCCTGCCACATCTCGCCCCGCTCACACTTGGCAAAACAAAAGGTTCCACTGTGTGTTTACTAAGCAAAGTGACATATTCACAAGCTGCCTTTACACGCCGCCAAATGGTAGCATCAGCACAGCCCCCATTCGCGGAGAAGCGAACAAAGAGCTAGTCTGACGAAAATCATTTTTATTTATCGCTTTTGTTTCTTTTCTTTTTAATTGAAATATCCATGGACCTGAACTGATGGTATTTGCACTGACTGCTGAATTAGCAGAGTACTAGACTGTGACAATATAAAATATATATTGTTAAAAGCCACTTAAGGCTTTCTCTGGAAGGGCTTCCTGAACCTTTGAACAAGAACCCAGGGGACAGTCCTTTATTACCACTGTGACCAGGGTCAATTGCTCTAGAACTGAGAAAATTATTTAGAAGGTGATCAGCCTACTAAACCATTAACACATCCATCACTTGAGCTGCTGATCTGGCCTGTGTCTTTATTGCGTTGTGTATTGTGCTTGAGAATTTGCTGGCATTTTATTCAGTGCATGGCTATATTTACAACAACAACAACAAAGACTAGATAAGATGTTTGCACTGCTCAAGTCACAAAGGGAGCCTCTCATTTCTCAGGGCTTATTTTAGCTATTCTGTTTTTATGCTTTTACTCCTTGGTGTAAACAAAGACCCATGTTGAAGGTTTTTAATTTACAGAGACAATGCAGACTGTCAAAAATCAAATTTAGATATTACCATTGGAATCTTTATCTGCCTTTCAAGTGTAAGTGCTCACAATGGAAATGCACGATGAACTCGCTGAGCCTCTCCTTTGAAAGTGATAAAGCATCAAATCTTGAAAATAAATGGGCTGTTACGGGGCTCTGGGCACCCTGTGGTTACAATGCAGCAAGGAGAGGCAGACAGTACTTTGGAGAAAGAGGGGCATTTATTTCTGTCTGTCAAGACTTGGGAAAGATGGAGAATATACAAGGGACAGAAATTAGTGTCTTAATCTAGTACATTTATGCTCTTCACTTTTTAAAATGCCTTTTGGCATCTGATGTTTTATCATCACATCTTTTATGACATTTTCAGATATTTATTAAATCAAGACTAGGGTTTGCTGCTTTGTGCAGCGTCTGAGAGCGAATTCTGAGCCCAGCAAAAAGTAGTGGGTGAGATAGAATATGCCGGGAGATACTAGGCCAGATTCTGCTGTCCCTCACACTGGTGTAAAATTGGACTCAGTACATGGAATCACTGAATATTTACAAGGACATGTCAGAGACCAGAACCTGGTCCAGTGCCTGGGCGGAGTTCCAACCCCAGGGTAGGCAGGGCCAATGGCAGAAGTGCCATTTGTGATGTGAGCCCCCTTGCCCCCTGGGATCTGAAACAAGACCCACCCAATGCACCACACATGGGTCTCTCAGATGGTGACAGTTTTCCAGCCCTGCAGCCCAGGTCTGGGTTTGAATCAGTGCCTTCCAGTGAAAGGCTCTATATTCCACCCACCGGCCACCCCTCCGCCTGCATGCGGCCTGACGGGTATGGCTGGGCAAACACCTCTCTCTTTAAAGAAGAAAAAACTATTAATTTAATTAAATTAATTAGATGAATTTAAAAGGGGCACCACCCAACATGCCATACAGCGGAACCTTCCCCTGGAATTGCTGCCACCCCAAGGCCCCAGCATGGCACACCCTAGGTGTCTCCAGCTGCAGGTTGCTTGTGTAGTTTCCTCTTTGCAGGGTCTGAGGGAATAACATTGCCCCGTGCTCCCTCTTCTGGCCACTGGTATTCTGCCATGTGCACACGACTCGTGAGCTGGTGTCAGCAGCAGCTGCCCTAGAAATGAAGGGATCCATCAATACGCCCCCGAAAGGAAGAGTTCCTCTCCTCCAGCGGGATTAAAGCTGTTCCTCTGGATAGGTGAAATCCCAGTTGGTGGGTCCCAGAGGGCACTGTCAGGGGGTCAGGCCCGGGTGGTTAATTGGGAAGCGCCTGTGATAAATTTTGGAAATCACACTCTTGGGCCTGGTCTGCGAGATATTTTTTCTTCATCTACATCCCACTACTGCGCCTGTTGGGGACATGGAGTAGATGGCAGCGGTGGGAGCACCAGTGCAGATGTAGCTTCAAGCAGCCACCAGCATTTTCACCCATGTCCTCTAGACTAGCGCCAAGTGACGACACTGGTGGGTGTCCTGCACTGGCATGGCCAATGACAACACCACTGTTGCAGCAGGACCTGGTGCAGACACAACTCATCCATGGCAAGATTTCAGCCCAGCCAGACCTTCAGCTGCAGGGAATCCCAAAGCCAAGGCCTCTCACTGAGCAACACCCTCCCCCTCAGAGGCTGAGCCCTTCAACCAAAGCACCCTCACTGAGCGTTGCTGTGGTGATGGGATGCTGAGAAACAGGCGGTCTCCCAGATCGCTGGGCCATGCCCTACTGACGGCTGTGAAGAGCCAGGACCTGTAACAGGCCCAGAAAGGAACTGGCAGCCAAAGCAAAGTGTGGCACGTTGCAGAGAAGTGTTCTTCTTGGCCTGGCCCACCGAGAAGGCAGGTCACTGCCTGCTGCCCCAGGCGCAGTCTCAGGGAGAGCGTGGCACATCTGGCAGTGGATCGCTGTGGCTGGGAATGCAGCCAGGAGGAAAGGGCGAGGCAGCTGGCTAGCTGCACAGGGAGGAGGGCACTGCTAGCCCTGATCCTGTCTGGGTGTGGGTGTGCAGGAGCAACGACATTTCCAGCAGGATCCCGGGGCCCCACCCCTGTGGTCCACAGAAAGGCCAACGCTCTCAGGGGGAGCAGGACTCTCAACCACAGCCACCCCGTATTATTTCTGTGTGACTGGGACGGAGCCTGGGCAGCTGCTCTCCATCGAGGGACCCGATTCACCAGGCAGCAGGGAAATCACTTGGTTCACCTTTGTGTAGGAGGAGATGTGGCACGGACACACGCGATGCCTCTCGCTCTCTCCCTGGAACCTGATGGAGATGCTGATGGAAAGGCAAGAGTCAAGACCTGAAAGAAGCCACAGGCAAGGGACCTCAGTGAGCAGAGACACAGATCAATCACAACCCTCTGGGTTCTTACCAGCTTAAGATGACGCTGACTGTAGAGTCCCTGTCATGATGGGTCTGCAGCACCCTTGCCACCTAGAGGGTCAGTAGCTGTTGGTAAGTCCAGGAATCTTCGCATGGGCACTGGACCTGTGCCCACTCCACCAGGGCTGCGAGCATCGTCTCTATGCCTAGTCAGAGCTACAGGGGGTGGCCTGCCACCACCTTCTGGGTGGCCTTAGCTGAGAGCTAGTTTAGGAACCAGGCAGAGGTGAGCAACATAGTCAGTGTGGACTGATGCACTGGCTCCTATCAGGCCCTGTATGTTCATGAATTAATATCACTGTCCCTCCATTTTAAAAGGTGATAATCCAATTCCTTGGGTAGAGCAACTGCAAGGCCAGTGATCAAAGCATTGTCCACAGGACATCAGTGATGGCCTGATTCTTCACCGTGTTACATTGACTTTCATAGATGCATCAATTCCAAGGCCAGAAGGGACCATTTAAGTCTGACCTCCCACACAGCACAGTCCAGAGAACTTCTCCACAATAATCCCTAAAGCAGATCTCTCAGAGAAAACACCCACCCTTGATTTAAAAACAGTTAGTGATGGAAAATCCACCACGACCCTTGGTAAATTGCTCCAGTGGTTAATTACTTCCATGGAGTCAAATCAGCTAATGCACTGGAGAAGCAGCCCCAGGACATTCCTGCTATGTAAAAACACATAGCTCCAGGCAAGGTTCGGTGCCACGCCTGGCAAATCATTTTCACTCTCTTTGGCACATAGAAATCCAGTCTTCCTCTCACACTCAACACCGCTTGTTTACCTGCCTGTTACCTTAAAAGGCCACACAGATTGTGTTACACATTTAGAGAGAACACCCAAGTGAAACCCCCCTTCCTGGATGAGATCCAGTTTGTCAAGACTCAGTTTAGAGCAAATCGTTTTGAGCCCACAGCAGGGGCAGCAGCTGCAATAACAAAGCATGAAAGCAGCCCCTGGTAAAATGTGACTTGCTGATTTCTTACCTACCCTGTATCCCTTCCACTTCCCTGCCCTTTGCCATGCTGTGCCTGGCTTACCAGGGTCCTCCCCCTCCTGGGCAGTCCTGCCAATTGCAGGCCCTGAATAGCAGACAGTCAGGCTTCAACGTGTCCCAGCAGGACACTTTTCACTAACTCCAAACCCCCAATCCCACGGCTAGCCCGCTGAGGATGCCTGGCTGAGCAAACACTCTGTTTGCTGGCTGCCTTCTTAATTACTGACCATTTGTTAACAGCGTTTGACAAATTAATTCTTAATTCCTCGTGCTAATCGCGGAATGTTGTTCTCCGGGAGCCTCCTGCCATTTACAGCTCCCAGCAGCGGGCGCTTAGAATGAGCGAGCTTCTCCCAAGCAATATGGCAGGAGGCAGTCGCAGCGCTGAGGGCCACTCATGCAAGGCACACCGGCTTTCCCAACCTCCAACACAGCAACCTTTGACTTGACTGTTTAAAAAGCTAGCCGTGCCGCCTCCTTGCTTTGGGGAAGTAGGACAGAAGAGTGCTGCCCCCATGGCCCGCTTAGACCGTGGCCTCTCCACGGAGCTCAGCAACCAAGTATTGAGACTACCAAACTCACACAAAAAACCACCCCTCCCTTCCCCCAAGTCTGTAGCACAAAGAAAGCTTGGCAATTAGAAGTGGCAGCAGTAAGTAGGGGCACTGAATACACAGCATTATGGACTGTGAAATTCATAGAATTAGAATGAATAAATTAGTGGGGGCTATGTATATATTTATTTTAATAAAAAATTATCCAATTTCCAGGCACTGAATTTCAGTGCAGACTCTGGTCATACGTGGCAGGGCAACTTTTTAAAAATTACAAATCTGTATTTCTACATTTTGGGGTTGGGGTTTTTTTTGTGTGGCTAAAACAATACAAAGGATTCTGGGGCATGGGGGTCAAAGGAAGGAAAAATGGGTAGTTTGAAGTTATGGGGAAGACAAAGAGAGCTTTTGGCATCACTGGTGGAAAAAGATTTTGAACTGCCGATTACCCTGCTGTAAACAGTGAAGAATGCAGCAGTGGCACAACCACAACAATTTGGGGTTTGGATTCTCTGCCGTCCCCCTGCAGACTCAGGAGGGAAGCTCCAAGAGAACAACTTCCTCGGGAAAGACCTGGCACCGCTGGCTCCTAGGCCAAGCAGAAATACAGCAAGCATATGCACCTCCCATGGGGTACTTGGGCACCACTGGCTCCAAAGGCGAACGCTTTATTGAGAGGCTAGAGAACAGGATCTAAGGCTGAATTCCAAAACCGAGCGCAGGTTGGGGGCGGGATTTCAGCAGAGCAGGGGGGGCCTGTCCCTGCTTTCCCTTCTCATGCTTGCTATCACCTCAGCTACTTCTGTTGCTCACCGAGGAGGGAAAGTGGCGCTGCTGAAGTGCAGGTTTCTGCAAGAAGAATGGACGTCTTAGAAATCAGTGGCAGCAGAGCAGACGCATTAGATCACTGAAAGGCTGTGCTCAATGGGGACGTCCAAGGTCAAGTGCTCCCTACGACGAGAGGCAGATTTCCTGTTGCTCGTTTACTCCGTGCAGTGAGCTGGGCCACAGGACTGCTCACATTCGTCGTGCCTCTCCCCCAGCTATCAAAAAGCTTCTGCAATTGCCTGGCTCAACTTTGGATCCAATCTAAAAACTAAAAACTACAGAAAACTCTAGAAATGCAGCTCGATCAGAGCAGGCCACCGAAAGTATTGTTTCCCCTAATTCCATCGTCTGTTGCTAGCTGGTCGCCAGGAGAGAGAGTAAAGCTCAACTCGGTTCTGCTGGGAAAGTGTGAACGTCGCACAAAGCCGCCCAGCGGGTAAGACTGCCCTCACACCCCCTGGGGAAGGGTCCACCGACCCTGGCTTGCCACGCTGCCCTACAGCTCGGTGAGTCAGGGTCTGAGAGTGGCATGTGTCAGCACCACCTACCTGGTACAGAGCAACCTGCTACTGACTCTGCTGAGCCAGAGATGCTGCGCTCACCCTCCAGCTAGCAGCAGGCTGCCACAGGGTTTGCTAACAACATGGTCATTAACGTAATATCCACCTTCGAGGAGAAACGCTTTCTTAGCTCGCGTTTGATACAAGTGGAGGAGTCTAACCAAAGGCTGCCACCTGGGCTTTGAAGAGGGGAAGACTTTATATTCGCAGGCTCGGATCTGGGAGCCTTAGCAAGGGAAGTACGGAAACAGAAAGAGGCATCAGCTTTTTCCACGAGTTGCCGAGACTCTAGGAAGTAAGGGACCAATTCGGCGAGAAAGGGGGTTTCACTCGGTGGTATTGGTACAGCACAGCAGCCTCTGATGCTCTGGCAGTCCCGTGGGCAGACCAACCCACAAGCCATATCTGGGGAGAATTCCAATACACCCTTGTTTATGAATGGGTCCCATTTCCAGATTCATTCCCCTTGCTCTGGTTAACTTAATGGGCTATTTCATTTATAAGAGAGAATCCTCTTAAAGCTAAATGCCCTTTCACTTAAACACAACATCCTTTGGCTCCCAAAAAAAAAAAAAAAGCCAAAACCTCAAGACACAAAATACAACAGATCTTTACATCGTCTCTGGTTTTAGGATGGAGGGGAAAACAGTGAGATAGGGAAAGGCCAGTAGGAAACCAGGTCCAAGAAAAGCATCTGCCAGAGCAGTGGAAGAGCAAGCGACTACTGCCCCCTCCTGCAGACAAGATAGCTCGGGTGAGGGCTGGAAAGCAGCAGCACTGGGGAATGGAGGGCAGGGTTTGAAAGCAGGTGTAGGGCCCAGAGCACATGAAGGGTTTAAACTGAGATTTGAAGAGAGGAAGTAGCAAATAGGCTGGGGTAGGAGCTTAGGGCTGGAAAAGAGTAACACATACACAAGTAACTTCCTCCCCACTGTGGAGAATGGCCGAGAAGGTTAAATTGGAGCAGTGCAATAGGTATAAGAGAAGGTGGATGTGCGGCCACAGATCAGCTACAGTCCAAGTATGGAGAGAAACTGGATTTTGAGATGAATGGGAAGCAGGGAAGGGGATGGCCTGAGAGGATCCCGTTTCCTGGCCTGAGAGTCCAGTTCGGTTACCCCCACTGTGACACTTGGTGTTCAAAGAGCAGAGGTTTAGAAAGGCCACAAAATGGGGAATCACATTAGCTGGTCTTGGACCAAAGGCAGGAACAGTGATTTAACAGAGGCAAGGGAAGATGCGTTCTAGCAACACGCTGAAGATGGAGGCTTACCAGGAATGGAAGAGCAGGAAGAAAGACATTTCTGGCCCTGGAAGAAAATGCGCAGTTTGAATTAAAGAGCATGAGAGGGGAGGTGGAGACCTGGGTGGAAGATTGTGACCTGCTGGAGCACACCGGGGCAGAATGCTCTGGTGCACCTAGGGGTTAGCGCAGTCGAGAGAGAGCCTGGTGGAGCGGAGGGAGCAGAAGGGAAATGTAGGCTAGGATGTTGTGACAGGCTATTCAGACCTTCCAGAGCCTCAGAGGGGGCCCTCATCATTTCAGCTCCCCTCACACCTCAGACACTTTGTCTTGCAAAGTGAGGCACCAAAGAGCTTGTGCCCAGAGGAACCCTCAGAGACTCATGGGGCAGGAGGCTGAATGCAGTTAGCTGAACCTTACATAAGGCAACGTTGGCTGCTCTGGGGAGACCAGCTCCTCACTCACTCACAGGGGGCTCCCAAGAACGTACCAAACATCTGTTACTTCTTGGTGGGTTGGGGCCTCTGTCTGAGTCAGGAGCCAAGAGCAAACGAGCATCTGTGATAGTGGGTGCATGGAAGCACCTTGGCAGCTGCTTCTGGGAAAGGTGTCACTGCGTGTTCGCCACGAGACTCTCTGGAACTGAGCCCTGCCACAGGAGCCATCTGCATGGACGTGACAGCCAAAAGCTGAGGCGAGCAGTGACTGTTCCAGTGTGGGAGGGCAGGTGGAGAAGAGCCTCCAAGACTGAACCGCACAGCAGAGAAAACCAAGGCACAGTGCAAAGCGCAAAGCATTCACTGGAAGTTACAGCAGAACGGGAAGAGATACAGGACTCACATCAGGAGATGGATGTGCAGGAGACAACTGCTCCTGCTTCCAGGTGCTCTAGGACAGAACCACTGACAGTACCAAGAGCTACACCAAGATCGTAGGGGCGGAGGGGTTAATCTCCCAGGTGGACTTGAGTTCATGGAGACGATCCACACCCCAGGACACCTCTCCCATCGCATTGCATGCTTGTAGTGGGGAAGAGGCAATCCGCTCAGGAGACAAGAGAGCCAGGGAGGGGCCCCAAGAGAGAGCATTGAGAGGCCCCAATCAATAAGGGCAGGATCAGAGACAGAATCGTTATTTGTGCGGCACCATACAAGTGCCCAATGCTTAGCAGATGCACCAGTCTCCTGCTTGGCCCCTGACGAGGTCAGAATTTCAGGGGCAGACTGTCGGGACCTCACTCAGCCTTGCAGTTTGCAGGGCACGTGGCCACGAAGCGTCCTCTAGTTGGTGTAGCATGCCATGCATCAGGGCCAGGCCACATTGCCGTGCCTGGGCTCCTTGGAGAGGCCCTACTCCCCAGGGACCCACGTGCAGCAAGGGCAAGGTACGGGGCTCAGCAGTAGCTGGTGGATGGACGCTCTGTACCGAGGGGAATTGCTGCTCTCTGAGCAGTGACATCTACATATCGGTGCCCCCCCGGGATGGCGCAGTCCCAAGCCCAGGCTGTGATGACAAGGCACAGCAGAGCCTGAAGACAGACATGATGTGACAACCGTTGGATGCAAACACCGTGGGGCAGGGAAAGTGGCAACACTTCGATGCCTCTCTCCTGTAACCAACTAATGACCACAACCAACGTGGGAAATGTCAAAACCCACCATCCACGGTCAGTTTCCACCCCCAATGCACAGAATGCTTGTGTCAGCTGAGACGCAGGGACCTCCCCTCCTTTGCTCCCCGACATGGGTCTCTCACAAACCAGCTAGCTAAGCTGTCATGAGCATGGGACAAATGCTGAGGCTCTCATGCTCTCACAGCCCTGTCCTTGTGGTAACCCCTCTGAGCTCACTGACCCCCCTGGTGCAAGTCACCTGAGCAGGGATTGCAGAACTGGGCCCTTAGTGTTTACTCTGGCCAAACACTCCTTGAAACAAATGGCAGTTCAGCCCAGGCGAAGCCAGAGTAAAACATGCACCCTCTGAATCTGACTCACGCATGATATAATACTTTGCACTTCCCTGGAGACTCCAGCTGGAGAATCCCCACGTACTCTGTAAATGTCAGGATCTGCAGAACTGCAGTGGGGTAAAGGAACAACAGGAGAGTGGTTGAGCGTCTCGCCCTTGGTCAGTGGGAGAACTCAGAGCAGAAGCCAGGCATCCTGGTGCCCAATGGCCAGCTCTCTCCACCAGAGGGAAGCAAACTTGATTTATTAAAACTATTTTGCTTTCCACCACTGAGCGAAGTTCTACAGTAACCTCTGGCAAACCCAGAGCATTCCCCCTTTTCAGTACAAATGCCATTAGCATCAGGGGACCATAATAACTAGCTGTTAGAGTAGGTGTGCCGTCTGAGTAACACCTATACACCTGCAGCTTGGCTGGGTGCCTCGCCAGCTACACCCAGGAGGAAAAGGCAACAATTAAAATACACTCTTGCTGCATCCTAGACCCAAGTCAGGCACGCCTGTAGCTGTTGAAGGGCACAGGTTTATGCTGCAATTCCAGTGAAATTCACATCCCTGCACTTTGAAAAAGTCCAGATCCCAAAACGCCCAAACAATTTATAGCTAGAGAATAATTTCAAGCTTTAAAAAGACCCATACATTCATGAATGGGCCAATTAAGGCTGTAGGTGCATTTTCCAAGTCCTAACAGGCTGGTATAACTGCAGGTAATGACGCCCTGATGTGTCTTGCAGCAAGCTGGACCTGGGTTATGTCCCTATCATTGCTAATCTCGGCACTAGCTGGAATTAACTTCCCTCACTTTTTCTCTTTTTTAATAATGTCAGGGAATGTTCAGATGAAAGGTTTCAATGGAAGAAGAATTTCCAGCTCCTGGGCAGTTACAGAAGTATTTACACTGCATGCAAACACCTTGTATTAGAGCAAAACCCCACTGGGAGAGCTCAGGAAATCAGCCCATTCCCCAGGACTTTTCAAGGGATTTCTGCTATACAGAGGAAAGTAAGGTTTGGGGTTTACTTGGGATTTTTTGAAGGGGAGGGGGAAGTTGTTAGTTTATCCTTTGTTCACTGGGACTATGCAGAAATGCCACAAATTCATACAAGCATCAGAGAGAAATTATTCTCAGGCTGTGAATTAATTCCTCTGCAGCTGATTTCAAGGGTTACGTTTGTGATGGCTGGAAGTTGGCAGGAAGAGGCAGAGTGGACATTTACGCCAATTAAAGACCTTGCATAATTCACACCCCAAAATGGAAGCTCCTGACCACCAAATATGGAGCCTCGTTCACCCAAGCAGCAGCAGACTGCGTTGGAGGGAAGTAAATGGACAATAAAATCAAAGCCCTGAGCAAAGAAAGCTAACTGGCAGGAGCACTGAGCAACCCGCAGAAATCCTCCTTTTTTGCAAACATCTTCCAAAATGCTTCCGTAACATCTGACTCCCCTCAGTGACACAAAGGAGCAAATCATTGCGCAGGAACATCCCAGGTATTAAATATGGGATCTTTCCAGTTACAATGCCTCACCAGACGACAATTCATATTCGGTGTCAGCTCCAACAGGCTTCTGTAGATAATTAGTTCAAGGACCCCCAAAAATAAAATAAAATAAAATGTTACAGATGCTGCTGCTGCTGCGATCTTAGAGCGAGGGCTCTGCCTACCCTTTTCCCCAGATCACTAACTGCGCCTGATTAATTTTACTTTTCTCTCTGATTTCTCTGCTGACAATAAATGAGGAACAAAGGCATCTGCCTGAACAGGGGCAGTAATTCATCTGCACCCTTCAGAGCCTGCACGCAGCTGCCCTCTTCTCAGCATGGCTGCCAGTTGTACCAGACACTAATTCAGCCGAGCCCTCTTTTCCCATGGTCTCCACGGAGATGGCAATGGACTTGCATCCTAATGAAGCGGCGGCTGGTAGCGCCTAAAGCCTGCAAACCTGGGACATGGGTCTCTCAGGGTCCTTTTAAACTTGGACTTGGAGCAGCACTGGGAATGGCACTCACGTAATTAAAGATTCAGCTCTCTGTTCTCTGCCAAGTAAATTTGCAGGGCAGTTCATTATTCCGCAGAATCAGCTCGAGCAAAGAAGCAGCCCCACCCCGCCGCAGGGATATTACTCAGGAGTGCGGAGAAACTGACTAACTTGCACTTTTATTTGGGTGCTGCTGGGACCATTTAATGCCGAAATAAAACGAGCATTGTCTGCGAACTGCCACTTCAGGACGACAGCCCAGCGCTGACGGAGCAGAACAAAATCGGCGACCAGCACGGATCATCCCTGCTCCAACAATTTGTCATCGAGAAGCACCCGGACACAAAAACACAAAAACCAGCCCCACACAGGAGAAATAATTTTGGTCACAACATCAAAGCACTAACAGGCAGCGGACGCGAGACTGTCTGTCTGACTCCCAGATGGAAGCATTCCGTTACAGTGTCACAATATTGGCACCGATTCAGTCACCGATTCGTGCCATGCAGGCTCCATGGAGAGAGAACAGAAAATGGGCACAAAAAAATTTAAATAAATTAAAATCCCCACCCGGAGCCTTCTGATAAAATGTAAAGAAATGCTTCATCTGCAGTGAGGCATGCTCGTCTCCTCTCTCTCGGGCTTGACAGCAGACCCCATGGAGAGGGCAGGGCGCCTTCGCATTTATTTGATGAGATTGCACGCATATTTACACTGGGCTTTGCACCATGCATGCTAATGAGTTACTCCGGGAAAGCTGCGCAAATTAATTGCTCAAAGTATCCGTTAACTTACCAAATTGGGAGTCGTGATGCAAAATGAGAGGGCAGGATTTTGTAGCACACTTCTATGGCACGTTGCTGCCCAGGTCTGGCAGGCGATTTGTGGCAGGGAGCTTTCTAAACCTACAGGATCTCTCAAGACTAAAGGTAGGGACTGAACTATAAAAGGGCTGGTGAAAAAAAAAGGAGAGAGACCTGCTTATATTTTTGTATTTAAATTTTTTTTTTTTTTTGAGCTCACGTAGCATTTAGGGTCACATGCTGCCTTTAGCATCAGTCTGTATTGTCACATGATCAAGGTCACGAGTCACGTGACAAGCAAACCTGATGAAGTGCCACTAAGAACCATTTAGAATCAACCTTAGAAAACTTAGTTGTAAAAATTTAATTTATAACAGGTTAATGAAATAATTAATTTTGAAGGAGACGTCTAACCTTTAGAACTAAATAATTTTTTGGAGGGAGGGGCGGGGGGAAGACGCGAGTGAAATGCCAAGATTTCGATGAATATTTAATACGCCCTCCTCGCTCTTCGTAAGCTCCTGCAACTTGGAGCTGTGCCAGCGTTATTTGAATACCATCCTTTGTTAATAACTAAATTGACGCCTCTGTTGCTATTCAATGTTTGCAGCTCTATCAAGCTGTAATCTGTCACACAGAATACCGGGGAAAGCATAACTCAATGGAGCACACATCCATTCACAACCCGATCAGGACACAATCTGTACAAAGCACAGGGCTCATCTATCCTGCAGCCATTCCTCGATGGGGCGTGCATTTTTTTCCCTGAACAGAAGTAAAAAAATTAACAGGAAAATGTGCAAAGTTTTTAAATTTAAAAGTTATAAAAATATAAATTATCCTGATCCTAGAAATAAAATCTCCCCAAATCCCACTACAAATTATAAATCACCTCAGATTACAGCCCCATCAACACTTGGAGAATTACTGGTCAAGTTACAGGGATCTATACGGGCACTCACAGCAAAACCAGCAGCAGCAGAGCGAAACGAACGGTAGGAACCAGGGTGTGAAATCCCGGTGAGAGAGGACTTGTTCCATGATGCAGTGGCCAGGCAGCCCAAACATACAACCCCCTCTCTGCATTTACAATTTAAATTAAAAATGTAGTTTGACACACGTTTGTACACATGCACAATTCACAGCACACACGTACACACCCACACAAATCACACCAATAAATAATTCTAATAAGACTTTCCCTGTGAAAAATCAAGCAGCAGATCAGAAATAATCTCAGCTACCTGAGGGAAATTTAGATATGGACCAATTCATGCAATAGGGTTGGTTCTGAATGCAGACAGCAACCAAGAGAGACCACAGAGCCTCTGCTGTGGTGCATCCAGGGTGCAAAGTCTCTGATAGCCATCTTTACTTCTCAATTAGTTTAACTAATTGGGCAATAGCGGCAATGTAATTCGCTTGATTCCCCTAAACCATTAATTACTTCACATGCAGGACAAATCTATTTTGCAGTTTGCTGCGCAGGAAGCCCAGGCAGGCGAGTTCATTTGCATTCCTGGCACACGGGCAGACACTGGAAATAGGTGTCTGCAAAGCTGCGAGGAGGCTTTAACGAAACACAGCAGAGGGAACTGGCGACTGGCTGCACGGAGGGGGGAAAGAAAACCAATTTTCATTTTGTATTAAATCAGCCACGTGCGTTCGAGGGAAATGCTGAAATCCTCGGTCTCGGTAGCAGGCGGTCTGCAGCTATTGTGCTCTTCGGGAGGCTGAGGAAGCACCAGGTCGTGCGGAGCACATGTGGTCAGCTAGCCAGGCCTCCTGGTTCGGGGTCAGAGAGAGAAGGGGGAGGGAGTGAAGAGACCCCATTCTGCTGACTTGGTCAGATGGACTGCTGGGGAGGAGCTGAACAGCTGTGCTCAGAAGGGGACAGCAGCAAGTTGGCTGCAGCCTTGACCCAGAAATGGAGCCAGTCTGCGTCAGACGGGCGCTGGTCTGAGGGGAGCAGGGGGAGAGGGAATTCAGGTGCCCACACCACAAAGAGGAGACACCAAAAGCGGGAGTTCAAAGACAACCCAAACTGAAGCTAGCAGCACCCGCCACAAGGAACAGCCGGGAAGTAGCTGGAAGCTGAGGAAGGCTAGGGGAGTTCAGCTCGGACAGGAGGCCGGCCGTAGTTTAGTCTGGGGAGGACCCAGAGCGTGGAGTGTGTAACGCCTCGTGTGGAGCCAAGTGGCGTATGAACATGCCTCGTCTGAGCAAGCAGCGGTTCTCAGAACCCACGTCCTGCAGCCCAGCGCTGAACAGCGGAATGAAGAGGAGCCGAAGACTCAGAGCCCTGGTTTAGAGCCCACACACAGCAGCAGGATGGGGGAGGGGCTCAACTGGCCAAAAAAACACATTAAATTATTTTATCTTTTGGCTTCAGCCCTTTGAACCACTGAACTCAACTCCTCTTCCTCTAAAAACACAGATCCCTACCACTAGGACTAAGTGAGAATCGTCATTAGCTCTTGGCAGTATAGGACATATGACACACAGATGATCAGTTCTGACTCCCTTGGATGGAAGACACAGGGTACGCATGCATATGCACGAGCCAGTTCAATACAATCTCCCACTAAGATATATATGCTAAAAGGATTCCAGAACCCAGTTATCCAGGCCAGTTCTGTTTTATCTACAGCTCTTAGATCCCACAGCGATGAGTGCTATATAAATGCCTCCCTGATAGATTTAATCAGCACACAGAGATGACACTCTGTGTACATTTGACTGCAGATTCCTTGCAGATGGCTTTCTTCCTTTCAAGTGACTTGCACTGAAATTTCCTGGATTTACAGAAAAAAGGGAGGGGGGGATGGGAAGGGGAAGTGGAAGTCTCTGTTTCCATTTAAGGGACACTTACTCCCATTGAGGTGTCCTTAAGAGCAGTCCTAGCTGACAGACAGACGCTCTGCCTCACTGCTGCGGTTCAGATTGCTCCCCAGGGTAACTTCTTAGCCTCCCAAACAGCTCCAGTCACTTGTACAAAGTGTGTATTAAAACTAAAGCAAGCATGGCTGGGCAGTCCCAGGGCAGGCCACAGCTACCCTGCTGCTCTGAGCAATCTGTTCCCCCGTGTGCCAAAACTGTGGTGAGCTCTACCTATCCCTGCCCCCACACCACTGACCGTACAATTAAGCTCTCCCTAGGATGAAAGGAGGAGGAAAGAGGAAGGAGGAAAGCCAGCGCTCCTATGAAGGCAGTAACTCAAAGGGTTTGGGGCAAGATGGTGGCTTTAAGTCCCTGGGGCAGCAATAGGGTGTGTGGCTATGCACGTGTCAGGAAGCCCTGGGGCACTGCGTCCCGCAGCGGCTTGGGGTTTGTATAAACACTTTTGCATGCACACCTGCGGGGCAGGCAACAGCGGGCAACTTCAGCTAACCATGCAGGAAGCACTTCAGCATCAGGTCAGGCCAGGGTTCTTCCACCTAATCAACTCTCTGCCCGTGCAGGGGCCTCCAGCTCCGGTAGCCCCTTGGTCTCTCGGATTCTCTGACCACGGCGCACAGTTGCCGCAGGAGGACTGAAATGCTTTAATGTAACCAACGTCTTTGGGATTAATGCAGGGGTACCCGGGTGAAAAATTAACAGCCTGTGATGCACAGGAGGTCAGACTAGATGATCTCATGGGCCCTTCTGGCCTGACACTAATAACTATGGATCAGTCTCCCCCAACCCAGAAGACATTACCTTTTTGGAGCAGCCAGGAGGAGAAGCTCTGTGAAGCTGGCTCAGGAAGGCCGTAAGGTTTTTGTTTCATTTTTAAAGATAACAAACATGCAGACTCACTTTAACCAGGAACTCGGGTCCAATACCACAGGGCACAAGTGCGCCAGCTAGTCACAAGGCTTCTCCAAAAGACACTGAGCTGCCCCATCACTCAGTTACACAGAAATCGCCCGTAACCCCTCCCCGCTCTCATGGGGCTGGAGGAAGAGCTGGGCCTCGAAATTCACTCTTGGGCCAAGCCCAAGGGGGGGAACGAGTTGCAAAGTCAAGATCCCCGTGATGAGAACACCAGGCCAGGAAATCCCTCCCTTCCAAACCAGGGGCTGTCAGCCCAGGTACCACACCTCGGCAGGAGGGGTATCACACTGGGAGAGAGCTAGGCCTCAGGGGACAAAGACGCCCTAGGGCTTTATAAAATAGACCAGCATCCAAAAACCAACGGGGCAGAGCCTGGAGCGCAGGCTTGCTTCAGCCCCCAGCAAGCCCCCTCACTTAGCAACTGAGCCTCTGCTTTCTACCGAGCCACCAGGAAAACAACCATCACAGCCACTGCACCCAGTGGTGCAGCCAAAGCTGTGGCAGGAACCGTGCAGAGCATGTGAGCAGCCCAGCGCTCTGACACCGTGTTCTCTAACCCACAGGGGCAGGAAAAACACCTGCACCCCCATCTCACTAGCACTCTCATGGGGGGAGATGGAAAAATGCTAGTGCACACAAGGCTTCTGAATCACTGACGGGAAACCTCCCTCAGCCCAACAGAAAAGGAGGCCAGGCGAACACCGGCGCGACGTACGGGCACGCTGCACAGGAGTTTATTCAGCTCAAGCAAATGCAGATGCAAGCAAGGCAACAACAGAGAGCCACGGTCGGTGGGTCAGAGGCACCCTGGAGACTCAGGTCCCAGCAGCAGTTAATTGGGGGCTGGCGACAACCCAGATCACAGTTTGCCCCGGTCTGCACTGACAGCTGGCTGCAGCTGGCCTCACGTCAGCTGCTGCGACTGCTTGCAGCTCAGCTCCAACACAGTCACATTCTGCAGTGTGGGGAAAGCGAGAGGGAGTGGAGGAGGCGAGTGAAGAGCTGAGGATATAAAAGAAGTATATAACTTCTCACTAAAGGCAGGAGGACTCCTGGAGGGTCAGAGGGGCCACCAGGCCACCTCAGTGCAATCACAGAGATGGATGAGAAGCCAATCACTTAAGAGGAAGGGGAGCAAAACCATAATTCCATCCTAAAACTGTGTTCTAGTGCGCTGCTACATAGTGTCTGCATTCCCACCAGAGATGGCTGCATTCCTGCTGGTGCAATCCCCTGGATGTGCCTCGCTGGCCCCTTTGATTTCCATGCACAATACGAACATGACATGCCCCCTCCTTACAAAGTGAGTCTGTGCCAATAACGTCTGTTCACCCACCCAACCTGTTAATGCTAATCCTGGCCTCCAAGACCTGAGGGGCTCTCAGGAGGCTGAATGGATTAAAGCGTGTGAAGCATCGGAGATGCTCAGATGAAACAGGAGTGCAGCGGGATAAATGGATTAAGCCTTGCTGTTGCAGGTCCCAACTCAGCATGGTGCTTGCACACGTGCTTAACTTTAAATCCAGGAGTAAATAGGCCCCTTGGTGTTACTAGCACACTTCATGTGCTGACACACCTTGCTGAATTGGGGCCAATAGGCACATGAGTACAGCTCAGGACATGCTTATTGGCCCTTCAAGCTTTTCCCAGATTAGCAAGGAGACGGAGGGGCCCATCTCCCCCAGATAAATACCAGCTTCCACCACCTCCATTGATAGCCCACATTAGACCTGGGCGAACTGTAATTTTAATTTGAATTGGGATATTAGCATGACCAATAGGCCTAAAGCATGTGACAAATAAGAATGAAATCATGAGAAAGAAGAGTTGTTATGACCCTTTGAAAGACCAGCCTTATCTTCTTTGAGGTTTGGTCTGAAGTAATAGGAATAAAACATGGTTAATTGGGGACCAAGTGCAGTAAATAATTGGCTATCCAAGAAACCAGTGCCTCTGGCTTCAGCTAAGGTCTGATAATTGGCAGTGACATCACTTGGTTGTTAAGGGCTATATAAAAAGTAAACTCTGAAAGGGTCCATTGCTAATACCTGTTTTACTATGCCGGAGCTCAGCAATAGGCACTCCTGGGATTAGCCCATTTGTAAGTATCTTGATCAAATGCTTATAAAATGCTTTGTCACTGTTTGGCTGTAGTAAATTGCTTGTTACTGAGGTTTTTAGGCATGTTTGGAGCCATTGTATAAATGCTATTTAGCCGTTAGATTAAGTAGAGGGATTTATGGTTAAATTAGTGTCGTGGGAATACCAGCCATAAATAAGAATAATTCCAGCATTCTGCAGACCATGGAAGAGACTCCCACTGACGTTAATTTCAGTTGCTCTATGCCCTAGAAGGGGCAACGACCTACCGTGTTGGGCCATTGTTGAATTCTCGCCTACTCAGAAATTCAGGAATGTCTGGGGAAGGGAGGGAGGTACTGTGGATATCCGTGCGAAGGAATACTTGGCAGTGCATGGGAGAGGTCCGCTGAACGCCACTGAAATTTTAAAGACCAAAACACAAGGCGACCATATAGAGAGCAGCAAGGATGACTGCAAAAAAGCACAAAGAAAAGCTCAGAGCTGCCACCAGAGAAATGGGCTGAGCAATGCATCACCCTGGGAGATGAGTGCAGGAACTAAGGGAAAAGAGCGAGGAGTGAAAGGCAGCCACTGTGCAGAGACTTTACTAACTCTGCAGAGAGCTGGATGGATTCAGCGGCAGGCTGCCGTAGTAACTGTATCAGAAGTAACATTAAGTGAGAAGGAAAGAGAGAATGCTGGCTGGATAACGAAACCCCAGCCAGTTGTGGCTGTGTGCAGCCATGCCTGGTGAAACCCTTGTAATAAAACTAAGTATGCAAAGAGGAGGGGAGGCAGCAACTGTGCTAGTCCCCGCCAAGCCTGTAACTATTCTGAAGAAAATGGGCCCTTCCCAATGACTATATCTGTAAATAATCAATAGGGCTCACTGCTGCCAGCACAGAGACACTCTGATTTAAATGGTTTGACTACAGACAATTTACTCGCAATCGCCAAAAGAGATGATAGGGTTTCCATTGGCACTTGAGGGCCTCTGACTGTCCAAGGAGGGCATGTAATCTGGAGGGAGTTGTGTTTCAAAAAACATAAATTAAATAATTCGGGCAACACAAGGGGCGTTGAGCAAAAACATTTAAAAGAAACATGAATACATTTGTGTAATTAGGTATGGTTTAAAAACCCCAAACACACGCTCTTTGCCTGTAAAACTCTTATTTTGTTTGTGTAAAATAAATTGGCTTTTAAAAGATTCCACTAAAAATTCCTTTGAATCTTTCATTCGACACTTTTTGGGCAGTTGCCAAGGATTCCTGGCAGTCTTTGCTCCATTCTCTTCTTTCTTTCAAGCCAAACATAGGTAGCCCTGGAATAGTTGGCTTTGTTATTTAGCATTTAACCCTTTAGGTACCTCAATGATTTTCTAAAGTTCAGCACCTTTTTAAATAAGGATAAAGGACATGGTCGTGGCACGGCTGGCCAGAACCAGAATAGCACGGAGAGACCCTGATCCTTGTTCAGTAATAAAACAGCAGCTAAAAGAGCTTTCGGAGAATGAAAAATTAGAGACTGTCCACTTCTGGCAAGGGGGTGGCACAAAAGATGTTAGGACCACTGATATTGCCTCAAGGAGACTCAGTGATCAGACAATCATTTTGATGGGGTACATGGGAATGCTAAGCACAAAACAAATAATTACATTTCACTTGAAAATTAATTTCACTAACATGTTTCTATGGCAAATAAAGGGTGGGGGATAAATTATGAAAGGAACATGCGTTCTCATGGAACATGCAGTATATAATATAAAGGGCTAAAAGAAATGTAAACAAGACATGCCACTTAATTAACTTGCTAGGGAGGCTCCAAAAAGGAGCCACGATAAGCTCTGGTTTTCTTTTTCAGATGTCTGTGTGTTTTGGAAGTAGGAACCAATCCAGCACCAAGGAAGATCAGTGAATATAAGAAATGGAGCTTAACCATTAAAAATACTATCCAAATGTTTCGTTCAATGTGGAGTAAAGTAAATTATAGTAAGGGAGCGTGAAACGTAATGGGGGTATTTCATAAATGAAAAATGATTAATTTGGATCAATTGTATTAAAAAATGTAAAGAAAGAAAAATTGAAATGTCCTAGATTGGAAACAGGTCCAAATAATAGTGTAGGATTAAATCTATTAAGGAAATATTGTATAATAATGTTCAGTTTATGCATGTACCAGTGTTAGTGAATTTCAGTAATTTGCAGTCACTAAAGTTTGGACAAAAAAGGTTAATAACTATTAAAAGGACTTTATGCCCAAAACTGTAACATTTAAAATGCATAAATCTGCCAAGGTAGGGCAGCAACAAAACTGAAGGGAACTTAATAAAATTGGCATGGAAGCAAATGGTTTGGGATCAGTATGTTGCTCTGAAACCACACTGACAAAGAGACGCTGTGGGAACATGACCAAGCATTTTAACATGAGCTAGCAGCAGAAGTATTGCATCTATTAAATGAGCAAGTGTTTTCACATTAAGAATTAGCATATAGAGAATTGCATTGCATTTTAAAAAGCAACAAAGCAAAGAATTTATTGATGAAGAGCTTTTAATTGTTTTATATGCATGATGTTGTAAATGGTTTTTCTAAACATATGAGATGAAGTTAATTTGCTATTATGAAAGGTCAAAAGCCATGACATGCACAGTATGTTGGAGATATGTTATTTAAAGCACAAGTGGCCTTACGTGACATAGAACAAGGATGGTTGCCCTCTTTAATCACTATAGAGAAGTTAAAAGTTTGGTGCAGGGTAAAGAAATTAACAAGGGTCCAATACCATCTAGTTAAATGTCAAACCATTGCAGCCCATATGGTGTGGAAGGCATTTGTTTTCCCTCCTCACATACTGTTGGAAGACAATGACAAGGTCTGGAAAGCCCCCAATTGGTGCTACTCTTTGCAAGCAGTAAATGTGGGGGAGGGATGACATACGTGCAGGTGTAATATCTTACAGACAAAGCTGCCAGCCTGTGGGTTCACCCTGGGAGACAGTCTGCAAAGGGAACAGCGTGGCTGAGATGCTGGGAAGTTGGTAAAGTAAAAATTCCTATACTGAGAACAGTGAGTATTGGGTGGTGGGTGGAAAGACCCACTTCGAGTATAGACCCAGAGAATATTATTTTAAATTGCCCTTTGTGCTATTTCAGACCTGAATTCCCTGTGGTGATAAATGGAAAGATTTTTATGTTTTGTATCAGTTCTCTATAATGTAAGTGAAATACAAGGCAAAGTTAAAATTGCAGGAGGGTGATTTAAAGGCAGAGCGAGTTTATAATGTGGGATTACATCCCTGTTGAAGGTTGTCATTTAAAGTTCTGGTAATTATTCATGTTATTGTAGTAATTATTGTGTTGATTTCATATTGCAGAGTTTGGTGGTCATATAAAATATTGCAGAGTATGTTTGGAATCCTTAATGCAGTAAAACCCACACCAGATGGAGAGTTTTACAATGGGGAATGTAGGAATATAGGCCCACATTTGACCTAGGGTGACATGTGGTTTTAAATTGAGTTGGGGTATTAGCACGAGCAATAGGCCCAAAGCACGCGACCAAAAAGAATGAAATCATGAGAAAGAAGAGTTGCTGTGACCCTTTGAAATACCAGCCTCATCATCTTCACAGTTTGGGCTGAAGTAACAGAAATAAAACATGGTGAATGGGGACCAGGTGCAGTAAATAATTGTAAATTATCTAAGAAACTGCTTCCTTGGATCATAGTTAAGGCCCAGTAATTGGCAATGACATCACTTAGTTGTTAAGGGCTATACAACAGTAAACTCTGAAAGGGTCCATTGCTAATACTGGCCTGAGCACGCGAGAACAGACCAGTATGCGTCCAAGCGTCCCTGCATTTAGTTCGTTTGCAAGTATCTTGATCAAATGCTGAGAACTGTTTGGCTGCTGTAAATTTCTTACGTTTAGGGCCATCATATGAACCACATTTGGCCTTTGGCTTTAGGAAAGGAATCGATGGTTAAACTGGCGTCGTGGCAATTCCCTGCATAGTAACACATCCCACCACCACCCATGTATTGGATGCTGCCTGCAGACAGCCAGTCTTGGAAATTTGCTCAGTGACATACTACCTGGGTGGTGGCCTGCACGGGGGGGGCGTGTTCGCGCGCACCCCGGGCAGGCCCTTCACCACACATAGGAGGCGGGGAACACAGGAGGCTCTGAGGGGCGCCCCTCAGCACCTCCCCCCCTGCGCACAGGGCAGGTGCCCTCCTTCCCCAGGCCGGGGGGTGAGGCCGTCCTGTCCAAGCTGGCCCTAGGTTGCAGGTAAAAGCGGGGAAGCGTGCTGGGCTGGTCCTTCATGATGGGTGAGAGGCACAGGAGGCTCTGAGGGGCACAGAGCCCCCCTGCTCATTGTGAAGGGCCAGCCTGGCGTGCCCCACCCCCTTGGCTGCCCCATCCGAGCTGGCACCAGGCTGTGGGGATGGAGTGGCAGGTAAGCACTGGACTGGCCCCTCACGACGGGCGGGGGGCGCAGGAGGCACTGAGGGTGCCTCTCCCCTCTGTGCCTCCTCCCTCTCCTCTCCCCCCCATGTGTTGTGAAGGGTCGACCCGGCTCCCACCAGGCCAGGGGGTGAGGTCGCCCCGTCCGAGCCAGAGCTGGGCTGTGGGGCTACGGCAGGAGAGGTGGGCGCTGGGTAAGTGCAGGAAGGGGCTAGACCCCTCTTCCCTCAGGCAGCAGGGGCGTGGCACCGGGACTCCTTCTGCCCTGCACTGGGGGCAGGTGGGGGAACGACACCACTCATGCAAATGCAGGCTTGGCCCCCGGGCACCAGGGACCCTCGGTACACCACTGAATTTGCTGCAGCAAGTGCTAAGGAGCCGTCCTGTGCCCAGCACAGCCTCCCCCGCCCCCTTACACATGCTTCTGTGGGTGGGGCCCATGGCCAGGCTGCCCTATGCCCAGCGTGCTGCCTGCCCATGCGATGGCCTGCAGACTTTACCTGCACACCGCTGGCACAGACAGCCCTTCCCAGGGCTAGCCCTGTCCTGTATGCAGATGGGATCTGCCCTGGGCACCACCCGCCTGCTGCAGCGAGGCAGAAGGTGGCAGGTGAGGTGACTCTGGGGCCCACTGGGTGGATCCCACTCCCCCTCGCCCCACCCCAAATCCCTTCCAAGTTCAGCTGTATCCTCTGAGCAGGGACCGCCCCTTCCTCTCCCCCTGCAGAGGGCCCAACATCCAGCAGGCCCTACCATAAACAAACATTAATACCTGATTGCAGGCACCACCTTAGTTCTGCCCTGAAGCTCCCTCTGGAGCACTCCCCTGCTGGCTTTACAATCCCGTGCCCCTCCCCACACCCCCTTACAGCAGGCTCCTGCTTTGCTGTTATTTGTCTTTTGTTCTCGCGTGACGCAGCTGCATGGCCCCCGGGCCATTGCCCAGATGGGCACTAGATACCAATACCCACCACCCTGATGCCCTTTCTCTCCCGGGCCCCTGGCACTCAGCCCTCATGTGATGAGGCAGGAAGAGGAGAAATGACAAGGGACGAGGCAGCTGTCCAACGGGCAGTGCCCGTGTATCCCTGTGTTAGCCGAGCAGCAGCAGCACAGACGACCTGGGGCACCAGCACATGAAGGGTTAACATCATTCCAGCTGCCAGCGGAAAAACTGAGGGACGATTCTAGGTGCCCTCCTGTGCTCTGAGCGTGGAGGCACCGAGCAACAGAGGACAGCGCCGGCCAGCAGCACAGCAGCGTGGGTACCGCCAGCCAGCGCCCCGGGGCAGTCAGCCAGACAGCCTACCTGCACAGTTGGTAGAAGGAGAAGCCGCCAAGTGAGCACGCTCCTTGGCCAGCGTGACCGGATCCAGCACCCCCAGCCGGCTCTGCCACACAAAGGAATCCCCGCCTACAGCCAGGTACAAGATCATTCATCTAGGTTAAAGGAAGGCTTCCCACCCTTCCTACAGAGAACGGAGGAGTGCCCCAGCTTCACCTGTCACTCAGGCTCCTGCCGCAAAGATTGGGAGGCTCTGTGCTATGTCCTTGAGACGCAGACTGATGCCATCTTGGCAAAATGCCACGAGCTCCCTGGAGACTGGGACGCGCCACGCTGCATCCAAAAGCGGCACTGAGAGCAGAGCACGGTGCCGCAATCACCAAAGATCAACCCTTTCCATGCCAGTATTCAGCGGTGCTGCTGCGCAGTAGTTCGGGTCCAGCAGCAGCCGAGAGGAGCAAGTGAGGGATTCACTAGCCAGAGGGACACGGGTCAGGTTAGAGAACGTGCTGCACCCAAAGCATGAGGCGGGGCTGCTGGGTACCTCCAAGCACCAGGACATGTGGGCTCTGGGCAAAGCAGCAGATGTGGGGACAGAGCCACAGCTGAGGGCTTCAAGGCACCCTCTCTACTGCCCCAGTTCAGGAGCTGTTCTGGTTGGACCGGTCCTCCAGGGCACAGTAAAACAGCCAGGGGGCTGGCTCTAACTCATCCCAGCTGCCAAGAGCCTTGGGCCACATTAAGAAAGCCAGGGGTTCCTAGGCACCCCAATCACACCTCCTCCTCCTGACACACCCCCTCTGCTGGCATCTGGGAGGTGGTGGTGTAGGAGCCACTGCAGTGGCGCCAGGCCATCCCAGGAACCCCTTCATAGGGGAGATAAACAAGAGCTGCATGCAGCAGTTGGAAGGCAGCTTTGTAAAACATCCTGATCTGCTGGGAGGCCCTGAAAAGAGCAGGGCACAGAATGGCCACCAGTGGGTTTGATGCAACCTGGATTTCTGGGGTGCTCACTTCACAAGTTCTGTGGCAGCCCCGAAATGCAGCATTTTGCTGTCCTCCATTCTCCCACGGCTCCCTTTGACGTGCTCTGCACTCTACGTGCTAGAGAAACAACAAATAGTTATCACAAACCTACAGCTTCGGAGGAGCAATAGTCTCCTAACAAGGATAACCTGCGGAGGAACAAAGATCCTGCTCAGGAGATTATCCCCAGCAGCAATAGAAATAAAAGGGAAGGAAAACAAACAGAGAATGAAAGAGAAACAGAACCACATCAGAATAGAAAGACCCTCTTCCGAAGAGGTCAGTAGGCCTAATTATGACACATACAGATGGACAACCTAACTGCTCCCAGAGGTGGATTCCTGCATGTGGCAGAGTAAAACTTGTCCAGAAAGTGCGATCCCTGGCACAGCACACAAGGAACTGAATTTGCAAAAACCGCTTGTCCTAGCCCTAAGAACACCACCCTGGGGAAAAAAAAAAAAAAAATCTCTTGGCCAACTCATGCAGCCCCACGCACCCTGCTTCCTAGCCACAAAACGGCAGTTATGTTTTAAATATGTGAGGACAGGATAAATATTCAGATGCCAATGGGCCACAGGCAACTGTCCTAGTGTGGATTCATGTTTAAAGCAGTGAATTGAAAGCCAGGACTCCTGGGCTCAATTTCTGGATCAGCCACTGATTTGCTGTGTGAACTGTCACTTAGGCCATTAATTCTGACTGTCTCAATTTTGAGATGCCCAGCACGGCACACCTGACACCTGATCATTACAGGTGTTGAGCATGCACAGGTCTCACTGACTGCAGCTGGATTTCTGGGAGCTCTGCGCCTCTGAAAATCACCCCCAAGTTCCCGCAAGCCAAGTGAAAACTGAAGACCCAAGGACGAGTTGACACTGAAATTAGGGCTTCATTCCCTATGTTGCCACCTGTAAAATGGAGACAATTGCTATGCAATAAGGGATTGGGAGGCTGAATTAATTCATGCTCATAAATAACTTTCAGAGCCTTTAGTGTTACTACTACTAAACTTGCACAGGAAACATGATGTCATTGACCTGAGTGACAGGTTTTCCCTTCATAGCACTTGGGCCAAAAGTTATTTTTAAAACTCTAAAATCTGTCTGGAATAAAACGCACTGGTACCAGCCACAGATCTGAGCCAGGTCTGAAACATCAGACGCGCGCGTGTAAAGGTTCATCTAAATCACCTGTGACGCTGATGCTCCAATGAGGAGTGAGCACCTGGACTCCAAAGCCATTCAGCGGTGGCCGAAAACTGAGAAGCCAAAGAATTTCGGTGACGAGGGAAGTGTCGTTAGCAAGGCTCCTGAAGACTAAAACAACGCTTGACTGGTCCGCTACTGTGAAAGTGCAACTGCAATCTCTGCTGGTGTGCACTAGGGGGCACCACTGTAAGATCACACAGGAACCTTGCACGTTAAATGGCAAAAAACCCCAAACCTACATACAAATATTTCAAATCCCAGCAAAACCTTCTGTAGCCAGTCATTTCTTGGGTGACCCTCCTCGCAACAACACCCAGCAAGCTACCGCTGTTCTTCAACAGGCCAGGGAAATCAACCAACAGCAAGTAAGGATGCATTCCACCTGACCTATTCAGCAAGCTCACACTACCTGCAGCATTCATTCAGCAACACAGCTGGTACTAGTTACCTGCCTCTATCTGGAGCATTCAGCAACAGTCAATGGAGTATGATCCTCGAGATGCCCTATTGTAATTAAGGAGTAACACAGCAGAGCACTGTTATTAAACACAGCTGTAAGGAAGACTGAAGCATGAAGCAAAATGCAGCCATATCTTAAAAGGAGGAAATCCAATATTTGGGGGGAAAGTACTATAAAATAAGTGATAGTCATAGCAACCCTAACGTGACGCAAAGCTCCTGAAGTGTCATTATTCAGAGCAGCCTGTTTTAATGCCTGTCGCATCAAGTTATTGCTGAGAAAGACCCAGATTGGCCTTTTAACATATTCATTCATTTTTATGAGTTGATTCATGTTGATTTCTCTCTGTTGGTTACGAAATCAGATTTGCATTCTGAGACTCGTGAGCAGGCAGCTTCCTCAGCGACGACATGCACAGGGCACATAGACTGAGGGCTTGGTTTGATTCACAAAAGGAGCCCAAAGTGAAACACAAAATCCAGCTGAAGCGTCTCTTCACACTGGGCTGCTCCCAGGGCTTCTCAGCTCACACACCATATCCTTTTTAGAGGCCACTCCTACTTTCCTTACTTCTTGGTGGAGGGAGGGATGAGCTGCCTGTTTCCATGGTTTTGTCTGTACTAAAGAAATCTTCTGTCCTAACCTCCTGGAACCTATGTACACCCCCCCTCCTCCCCTCACTCCAAGCCAGTTTATGGGCATGCTAAGAATTGTTTGGAGTAGGCTAGGCTCTCAGCAGGTCCAAGAACCAGTGCAGTCTGAACAACTTTCGTCCAGTGTGGGCAGGTCTAGCTGAAATGGCGCTGTCATGCCCCACAGCCTCCTCAAATCCACTGTTTCTGAAGATGTCACTGCAATTGAAACAGTTTAGGATAGTGCTAGCGTGGCCCAGGGCAAACCTGTAACGGTTCTGAATCTGATCAGAATGACTAAGGAGGATGCTCTGAACTGTTTGAGCTTAAACTGTTTCTGCTCCACGGGTTCAGTTCTCTAGTGCAGACACATCCCAAGTGTCTCCAAAATGCACTTACTGTTCCCCAGCAAGCCCTGCGTCTGCTAATGCATCAAGAACTTCCAACAGCACTGGCCTGTGATGAGACCAAACGTCTCCGGAACGATTTCATCAGCGAACAGAGCAATAAAGAGCCGGGCACTGGAATGGAGAAAGAATGGGCGAGGCTGGGGTTATGTGGACAGGAAGGGAACAGTGACGTATTCCAGGAAATTGCTGTTGCTCAGTGACCAGGGGCTACCTGTCTGCACAGCTCAGCAGCCAACACTAAGGGGGGACAGCTGTCGGTAAAGGGCATGCTGATGAGGGCACTTTTGCTCCGGGTGGGCAGGTTGTTGGACAAGGCTCAGGATCTGAGGTTATACGCGATGCTGTCTGGGGCCCAAACCCGAGATGCAACACTGTCCCACTTGAGCGTCTGGAGTAACCCGAGCCTTGGCTTTGCAGCCCCATGGTACTTAGCCTGAAGGCTCTCTGGGGCAGGAACCATCTTTTGGCTACACATCTGTACAGAGTCTGCACTAACTACCCCCCAGCCTCTGGCAATGCACATCATAAATACTACTCCAGACCAGCCTCACGCCCCAGTGTGCCCATTCCCTTCTAATCTTCTCACCATTCAGCCCCTCTCCTCCATCCTTGGAGGACAGGCTTCAAACCCACGTGGCTCCTGAGAAGAGCTGATTTAACAATGCTCCAACAACAATGCTCCACAGACACCGGCAGCAAAACCATGTGAACGGAAACTGCTTTGGAAACAACGTTCTGTGTCCATGGTGGGTTCTGTAGCAGAGATAGTGCCTTGGACATTGCTTTCCCAGGACCTGGGGGCAGGGAGGCTATCAGCAGGAGGGAGTGAGGGGAATCTTGTCCTAATTGCCCAAACTGTTCCTACTCCATGCATAAACAAACAAAGGACTTCATTTTTCAGGACTGTCAATCCAGCACCTACTGCTACTTATCTACGGCACGGTAGGTAGGTATAAGTACACCAATCACCATAGCTCTTGGGCCCCAAGTACTATGCGAAAGAGGTCAGGAAAGCTTCCAACACCTACGTCACAGTTTGGTTCTCCATAAATGAAGGGCTGGATCCATCAGTTTATACAGAAATACAACGGCAGAGCAGAGGACTTTTCGGAAGGAAGATATGCAGCAACACGTGAGAGCAGCACACAGCATGGCTACAAGATTTCAAAACCAGTACACTGCAAACATGAAACACATTTGCCGCCCAGATAATAATAGTAACTGCCAAGAAGAGAATAGCAAAGAGATATGCTGGCTATGCAGGTTGAGTCCCTCTCTAACGACTGATCCACACAGAGGATAAGAGCTTGCTACTGCTGCAGGATAACACAATTATTCCTTGAGCTCAAGTGATAGGGGTCTGTATTGAAGGGCCTGGGTGCTATCCCTGCTCCTGGCCTGCGGAAGACAGAGGGTGGGCATTGCATGTGGAATAGCAAAGGTCAACTACTATATGGAGGAAAATCCCTCTGTATTTTTCCAGACACTGTTAAGACCAGGCAGAACCAGAAGGAACACTTCATTAATACTAAAGCCTCAATGTACAACTATTGGTTAGAATGCATAGGTGCTTCTGCCTCTGAAAACTGGGACAACAGGACATGATAAGTGGGTTTTTGGGGGGTGTTAACTGATTAAAGGATGCACATACTCCTCCAACACATTCGGCTATCCCCATGCCAACGTATGCATCGGCATGGCCATCTCATCCCATCTGCATGTGACTATCTCTTTGATAACAACAGCATGTGAAACAATTAAAAATCAGTTTACCCCCAGCAGCCAAAAGACAGAAAGCTGCTAGGATCCAGCTCTAACCAAACTGAACCATAGAAAACAAACAGAAGTGCTCAGAACTTGCTGAGGGATTTTATCCTTATAAGAAACTTATTTTCAAATCATTCTTCCAGGGAATCTCAGCTTTCAATAAAAAATGATGTGTGTGTGTTGGCCATTGCAAACATCCTTCACTACACTCCACACAGCGCCCCACTGGCTTAGTTGGTGCATCAAAGCCCAGGGGGAACCACAGTAATGCATGGACAATCTTCGGCACTGGTCCCAGGAAGATTTACCACACAGTGAGTAGCCACATGAAGTCACTGCGTTAGCCACATGCAGATGTCTTTGGAGCGTCAGAGCCTGAGAAAGCAAACGAATACAAATTCTTCCCTCTCAACAGCTCGGGTTTCAGGCTTGTCTCTTACAACATCAGAGTCCCACGAGTTCTCCAGCTGAGTCTAGAATCTCAGCCCCAGCTCCACAGAACAAAGTAAATGGAAAGGATTCTCCGTGGCTGTCTTAGACCTGGCTCTGCGGTGTCTGCTTCCTGCCCTTTGTGAGTGGGGTGTGTGCGTCAGGGCTATGCCAAGACTGGGCGGGGTGGGGACAGCATATCCCTAGCTGGCACAGTATCACGTAAAGCAGAGCCGAGGCCACTGTAAATTACACCAGGGACTGTTTAAGGATCAGGGGAGTTGAAGGCAGGACTAGAACCCCCCCCCCTCCTTTTCCCCCTATATTCCCCAGCCACGCTGAGCACAAATTTGGTGCAGCTGAGAATCAGGCTCAATAGCTCAATGTTGAAAATAAGGAAGATGAAAACAAGAACCTTCCCACAGAAAGGGCCCATTTTACTGTTTGCAAGGAAGAAGTGTCAGGACTGGAGAGTTTCGAATACAGTACTGGTATAGCTACGGGTGGCCCACTTTGAAAGCAGGCCCACCCAATCAGATTTTACGCAATTCATACCATGTTTTTAATGGGCCTCTGTAAAACGCTTGTGACACAAGGCTTGTGCCCACCCGTGTCAAGCACAGGCCCTGCCGAAAAGTCACTTCTGGCTATTCTCGAATACAGCAGTAAATTAGATGCATAAAGGGCATTTATTCTTTTATCCCTTTATTCTCTTTGCTGTATTTCTTGTAACAGCTGCAGTTCTAATTACGAGGTGCAGTAGATACAATGATTTAGGTCACAGAGAATTGATTCTTACCAAGGTTTAATTCTCTCTGTTACTGGCTTCTCATACCCCTCAAATTTTAGGTGGAGGATGAATGGTGGAGTCACTTCTCTTACCTGTTTCTCTTCACTCTTGAGATCCCTGTTTATATTTTCCTGGGCATGGATTGACAGCTCATCCATTACCTACAATAAAGCACAAGGCGAGCTCCCTCAGTGCCAGGGCATGTAGTGGGCTCCCCAGAGAACTCTACGTGGAAAGCTCTTGCATTCTCTCCAGGAGCTGGCTGCAGCCAAACGACAAAAGCTGTTGGTGGAAACAGTGTCAAAGGGGATCACTGAAGGTCAGGCTGGAGCCTTCGCAAGGTTCAGCACTCTGGGGCTTGTTCTCTTCTTCCCACTAGCACCGGCCAGGTGTGCAGGCCCACTCAGAGCGGGGAACAAACTCCCAGGGGAGTTCTGGAAAGTGCCTTGGTTCCCTGTCAGTGGTGGATGAGACTCTAGCCACAAGCCTTTGGAGACAAAGGTCTGAACAGCACACTTCTCTCAAATGGGTGAGCTGGGAGCACACAAGAGACTGCTTTGGTCACAGTCTTGGGTTCCTTTGATTTAGGACCTAGCTGTGGGAAAGGGGCGAAATGTCTATTTTGGCACCAACAGATGTCTGGTATCCTTTCCCACTCGGTCAGCTAGACCAGCAAGAAATGCAGTAACAATCTGACACGGCCCATCCCACCCCGTGTATTACTACCTCTGTGCTAATCTCTAGCTTGGCTTGCACTGGGTCGGGGCTCTGGACCAGTGTAGCTACGCCGGTGTAGATGCACCAGTGCAAACCCTAGTTTCATGCCAGTGCAGCATGTCTACACTTCAGGTTTGCACTAGCACAGCTACATCTCAGCAGCTACAATGGGGGGAAACTATCCTTCATTCTCACTAATTCTTTGGCCTCAGGCTGTTGGACAATATAGTTTTGGGGGCAGCAGTACCATGCTCTCATTCTCACGTCTCACCTGCCCCGGGTCTCTGACAATGTGTGTGGAACATTTGCTACGCAAGTCGCAGCACTGGGAGTCTCGTCCATCCATCCTGCAGAGTCCAGACCCAAGCAGGAGCTTAGGTCACGTCTCAGACTATGCCAAAGAAGCGCTGAGCACTGGTATGTGTCACCTGGCTGGGGCCCAGAGGGGAGTAGGATGTTGATGGAGCAACTTTGGCTGAATTTTCAGTCTTTCCAAGAGCTTTGGAAGGTAAACAGAGTCATACTCACTCTCAAGGGTGGCACATTGGGTGGAAGGGTTCCTCTCTCTTTCTTGGCACTTGAAATCCCAACGTCATAGACTATGACAGAAAAAGCAAAGGTTATAAGCACATACCAGCACCGCTCAGAGCGACACATGGGCACCACTTCACTCCCGGGACACTAAGATGACAGGGACAGTGAGAGAGCCAGCACGGACAGGATTCACCCGGGGGGGGGGGAACGTGAGCTGCAAGAGGAATGTTACTGCACCAGGAGGAGCTGCAGCGGGGACCAGCCATCTGTCTCGCTCGGCTGTCTGGCAGATTGGCGGCTCTGCCCAGCAGAGATTTTTGACCCTCCATGGGCTGCATGGTGATGTGGGGTCCAGTGCACTCTGGGAGGCACACCGTGACTGGCAGGGCTGGTGTTACCAGGGCCCGTGGAGGACATCTAGGCTGCGAGGGAATGCGGTGATTCTGGTGAATCAAGTGGGAAGTCTCCTGCACCCAGCACCAGCTTCTCAAAACAAAAAAACTCACTAGTTTAGAGACTGTCACGGCCATGACACCTGGCGGAAGGTTAAACACAGAGGGATGTGGGAGCAGAACATGGATGTTCACACAATACGGGACACCCCCCCATACCCTCACTGGGCTCCCCTCACTCAACTCACATGCAATATGCAAACAGATTCCCCCCACTTCCCAGGCACCCCACATCTGAACTGTCCCGAGAAGCTGGACAGATGAGCTGAGATCCCTTAGCGCCTGGGACCCCCTCTTCAGAGTGGAGTTTGGGGGGCTGGCAGCAATCCTTTCGAAGTGTCCTCCTATGGCAAGGCCTTCATGTGGGGCCCTGCCATGCATCCTGCAGGACTCACTGCAGCCACACCCCCTGCTATGCGGCAGCAAACGTGCCAATGTCTGACGAGGTGTAATTGCTCTGGGAGCAAACGACCCTTCAGCAAGTGACAAAAAGCCTGTTTTATATTACAACTTCTGCAAGTGAGGAAGGCAGGGCTGGCTCCTTTATGGTCTCCACTCCAGGCCCTTGGGGAAGGGGGCGCGACACCCCCACTCACAGGCGTCTCCTCCATTCATTTGGTCCCTTGGAAGGAAGATTTTGTGTTTTATCATTTACATCAAGTGCCCAGAGGAAAGCCACACCGGCTAAAGAGGCGGCTGTGCGCTGCAGCCAGCACGTTGCAGTTCTCCACGGCCATAGTCCAGGCTGCCAATCAGTCTAGCCCCCTGGAACTGGACAGGGAAATCAAGTGGTGCCTTTCTGCTAGAACAGCACTTGCGTCTGGGGCACAGAAGTCAGGGCTCAGAAAGTCCTTTCTTGAAGGACTTGCAACATCTCCCCTGTCCTGATCCTTCGCACAACACAGCTCCATCCATTTCCCCCTCACACTTAGAACTAACTGCGCAGCAGACCCCACAACTCAGGCTTCTGTGGGATTCTCAGGGACTCGGACCAGCCCCCAGATGTCAGTACTGCAGCTCTGCAAGCAGCGCTGCCCGAGGGCGCGGGGTGTCCGGCTGACCAGGGGACAAACTCTGTGCTCTGGAGACTCACTCACCCTCCTCCAGGGTTGGAGGGGAAGGTCACTCTCTGGATTTTAAAACTACTTTTCTTTTAGAGACTTTTTTTTGGTCACCTGGAAGAGAGAAACAAGGAGCAGAAGACTGCTGGAGCAGCCAAGATCAAATTTCCTGCTCCCCCTAGCACCAGACAAGGCTCTTTAGGCTTTAATACAGGCCCAAGAATGGGCCGGGGTAGAATTCCACTCTTTGCTTGTAAATCTGAAACCAGAGAGGCTTCCCAAGCTGCTGAACTGGGATCCCCACTGTAAAACCATGGGCCTCCCTGGCAAAATCAGAGAAAAATCTCCTGCAACTGAACATCCAAATTCAACAAACTGGCCAGGCACAGAGACAAAGGAAGTGGTAGGAAAAGGTAGCTAAATGCCCCAGTGGAGATGAGGCCCCCCTGAGATAACAAGGGGTAATGGAGGAAGCTAAGAAAGAGAGAAGTTAGGCTGAATAACTGGAGAAACTCCCCAGGAGCAAAACGCATCAGGCTCCAGAACAGAAGTCTCAAGAGAAATGGAAGAAGCGCCGGTTGCTTGAGACTTTTAAAACTGGGCTGGACAAAGCACTACAAAGTGCATGGTACAGATCTGCCCTGGCACCAGGGAGACAGGCTAAATGAAGTGCCAGGGCCTTCCCATGTCTACTCTCTACCTGACTCAGTGACGACTCTTCCAAGCCCTGCATGTTTCTGTCCGGGGATTGCTACACCTCTGAATCTGGCACGTGGAGGACTGACAGACCAGGGAAAACAACATTGGATATAATTAAAATATACATCCAGTTAATTACTGATAATGCTTTCTCCTCTTTAATATTGGCCTCTAGTAAGGCTTTTGCTGAGAACAGCAAAGCAAAACACTTCGTTTTTATTAGTTTTTTAAAAGGAAAAAGCCTCATCTGTCTTAACAGGACGCCAACATTCTTTGGGTCCAGCCTGCATTCACTAACAATTTCTTTGCATTCATATACCCAGGAAATTCAATTATCTGGCAGAACATGTCCCAAAGGCATTTAGATAATTGCAACCATAAGTACAAAATCTGCCACTAATTATTAAAGAAATACCAAATATGGAGACCGAATGATAGAAAAGTGGTATTACTGAGCATAAAAATCACTCACATATGCTGGAAGCAACTAAATTTTCACAGGGGCACTTCTCATGATGATTCTAAAGTAACAAAACATACATTACAGAAGTGGGATAAAATTGCTGCTACTGTAGAACCCCATTACCACGATTCTGAGCGTAGATTAAAAACCTCCAGGAGACTCTGCAGAGGGAAAGGAGCTGCACGCAGGGGAGGACAAGAAGGAAGAGAGGAGATGGGAGCCCCAGTGGCAGATACTGAATTGGGCCATGTGGAAAACACATGGTTTCCAGAGTAGAAAAAGACCTAAGTGACAGAAAGAAAAGCTCACGTGAGGGTATTGACTGAAGTTCTCCTACCACCTGTAAGAGAAGCTGAAGTGGAGTCAGTGTAGCCTACTGGTTAGTGCGCTCCGGGCTTCGCTCTGTGAAGCCCTTTGAGAGCCTGGGACAAAAGCTACTCGGTGCCATGCATTAGAGCTATTTATTAATGATTAATATGACATTTGCGCTGTATTTTGGTTGACAGTGACAAACGTTTGTTTAAATGAACATGTCAGGACGTGCTAGTTCCCTGAAGGGAACCTCTGTACAGAGGGGATGTTTGGAAAGTGACAGGAACCTCCTGCACCCGAGTTATTTCTCCTTCCCCCTTAATTACCTTTTGAACAATGCAGCGTAGCACAGAGATGAGCACTGGGTTTGTAGTGCTTGCACTGACATCTCTGATACTTACCCTGTAATAAAAGCAATTACACTGAATATAGGGCACAAGTGATTTGTGTTGAATATTCAGCAGCTTGAAACAGTAAATAGTCATGTACAAAATGAACCGTTTCCCCTATATCCTCTGTGTAATCACTGCAGATTTCCTTCCAACACACCAGGCAGCAATTGCAGGGGATGTGTACAAGACACTTGTTAGACAACATCAAAACACACACCAGTGCCCCAACGTATCCAAAATTAAAGAGCAGTTCTGGCCAAATAGGAGCATATTGCTTAGTAAGAAATAACAAGCATTCAAAGCATGAAGTTTAATTCCACTTAGTTGCTTTTAACATAAAGCCCGTTCCATCAATCTAGTTTAGGGCTAGAAGGCCGAATCCTGAAAAGACCTGTGTCTGTCCCCCTGTGCCTTAACTCTCTTGGAGACCAATGGGAACTGATGAGGCCCCCCACGTTCTGGATCAGGCCCATGATTTGTATGAGACCTCTCCTACTTTCTTTGAGTTTTCTCCAGACATGAAGAGAGTCATTGCTACTTCCCGCAAAGTAAGATCTAAGACAGCTGCTAAGATTTGCAGATAAATGAAATGCTTCTAGCTAGATCTCTTGATTACACTTTGGAAAAAGATGTATTGCTAATGAGCTACTTACCATAGGATCCTCAGAGTTTCAAAGCTGATGTAAATCTTTGCTTCATAACTATTGGATTTTTTGCCAGTCAAGTCAGAATGCAGAACAAAGACTCTTAATAGTGAAATTAAATGCTTTTTAAAATAGTCAAAAACCTCAAATATGTACACTTGAGATTCAGATAAATATAGTTTAAGACAAACATTTAATAAATCCATTCTTCCTTTATCTGCCTACCAACTCCTGACTTCAAGCTTCTGTTTTCTCTCTCATAGTTGAAGTAATCTGAGTCTAAACACCCAGAATGATACAAGAAGCAAGTGTCTGCTCTGCTTTAGGCATCAGATGTGTGCTGCTAATTGTGACAGGCTAAGCAAAGAATCCTGCAACTGTCAGATAAGCAGCATTTCAGCTCACCTTGAATCACCACCTCTGCCAGCTCAGCAGATGGGATGAAACCAGCAGTGCAATTCTTCAAATACCCTACTACAAATGTTAATACAAAGTTTCGTAGCGAGTTGGAAATCCAAGACAGCTGGGCCAATGGAAACCAGTGAGACATCTGTGCAAAACCTAGATTTCTCACCCAGTGCTCAGGACATTAGTTTAAATTCCATGGTGTTTTGAAGGACTGAGTCTGATCTTCAAAGTGATCCTGCAGGTTAGGCAAACACTGTTGTGAACGTAAGAACGGCCATGTTGGGTCAGACCAAGGGTCCATCTAGCTCGGTATCCTGTCTTCCGACAGTGGCCAATGCCAGGTGTTTCAGAGGGAACGAACAGAACAAGTAATCATCAAATGCTCCAGCCTAGCAATTCCTGCCCATCCAGGCTAATAGCCACTGATGGACCTATCCTCCGTGAACTTACCTAGTTCTTGTTTGAATCCTGTTATAGTCTTGAACTTCACAGCATCCTCTGGCAAGGAGTTCTGCAGGTTGACTATGCATTGTGTGAAGAAATACTTCCTTTTGTTTGTTTTGCTGCCTATTAATTTTATTTGATGATCCCTAGTTCTTGTATTATGAGAAGGCGTAAATAACACTTCCTTATTTACTCTCTCCACACTAGTCATGATTTTATAGACTTCTATCATATCCACTCTTAGTCGTCTTTTTTCCAAGCTGAAAACACTCAGTCTTATTGATCTCTCATATGGAAGTTTTTCCATACACCTAAGTATTTTAGTTGCCCTCTTCTGTACCTTTTCCAATTCCAATATATCTTTTTTGAGACAGCGTGACCAGATCTTCATGCAATATTCAAGATGTCGGTGTACTATGGATTTATAAAGAAGCAATATGAAATTTTGGGCTTCAAGCAGATGCTAAGAATTTTTTTTTAGAAGCAAAGACTATGGCTACCCTAGAAAAACCTATAATTGCTGTGATTAATGAAGATGATCTAATTGAGCTAGGAAGCGTCATTCTGTTACTAAACTGCAGACCACCTCTTTGCCTTCTCATCCCCACAGCTGTGGCCAGCCTGAGAAGTGGCTGCATATCAAGCAATTGAAGCAATTCTTGTGTACATGCTTCAGAGTTTGTACAGCAGTTTGGGATGGCAGGCATTGTCAGAATGACAGGTGAGAAACATATCCTGATTTTCATTTTCCTGTTCACCCCCAAAAGGACTGGAGATATATATATTCTTGAGCACCACATTACAAAATGCTCCAGAGCTTAGATTTTCCATCAGACTTGGGGTCTTGTCAATGTTTCGTACAATTTTCAATGTCCGGTTCAGTAGATTACACTGTACAACTTCTAACCACAAAACCAGGCATTCAGAACAGGGAGCTTTTCATTGCATCACCACTCACTATGTTTGTGATGGAGAGTATTAAGCAGCATCACAAAAGCTACTGAATGGCAACCGTCCATCTGGAAAGACAATGGTGTAAATGCCAAAGCAATTCAGTTACCATGTGTCGTCCTGCACCATTGCTGGGTGGCTAAAAAGTCCAATTCTCTAGTGACAGCCCATGCCACAAAAAGTGCAGGAGTGAAGATCCAGAAGACAAGGTCAGAGCACTACAAGCACTTGTGATTCCCCCCCACTCTCTTTGATTTTCTCCCTCTCTACCACCTCTCTTCAGCCTCTGACTCCTTGCACAGCCCAGCCCTCCAGTGTAGCCTGTTGCTAGCTGCATCAAAACCATCTTGCAGAGTCGATATTGAAAGTTTAAAAGTCCCTCTTGCTAATGTCCTTAAACCAGAACCTAGGGTCAGCCTTGGAGCATCTGCAAGTTCTCCATACAGGATGTCCTTTGGACATGTCCATCATCCGTCCAGTGCAGATGATAAAGCCATCGGTGATGTCTGTATTTGAGAATAGTGATTAGACTTGGTAATTTTGCTTTCTCAAGTACTTCAGCCTCAGGAGTTTTGGTTTCCTGCTTGATATTTAGAATATAGTGAAGACAGTAGGCGTGGAAAGTGTTTAGCTTTTTCTTATGCTCGCTGAAGGAGACCTGGGTCTTAACATCATACAGCCGCATGCTCAAAACACACTTCTGCTAGACCACATCTTAGTATTCCACGTGTGCTCAGTCAGTTGGCCAAATGTAGCGGCTGCCTTTCCAATACAAGAATTAAGCTGGTCATCTAAGTGCACATTATCTGATACAGTCAATCCTAGACAGCAGAACTTGCCACAGCTTCTTGCACGGTGCTAGCTAATAAATTTTCAGGTGCAGCCAACACACTTTGTGCCATAATCACTGTCATCTTTAGACTGATGGTTAGTCCAGATTCATCACAAGCTAGTGCAAAGTTGCTGAACTCCCTCTTTGTTGTGTGCAACGAGCACTGCATTGGCAGCAAAAAGAAGTTGTTGTGCCAGCAGCTGATGGACTTTGCTTTTTGCACTTGGACTTGCAATGTTGAAGAGATTTCCATTAATCTTGCATGGAGACATACATCCTCAAGGCTAGATGAGAAAGCTTGAGAAAGCAGTAGAGTTATATACCCAGGTATAGTAGTGCCAAAACATATCCGCTGTTTGACACTACTGTGGATTGATCACCATTATATAGGACTGTAGGTAGCCTTCATACCATCATGGAAAAATCCAATCAATCTAAGAGGGATTGGGGGACAAAATTCTCTTTAGCAATTGGAAGAGATCCTTTCTGCTGACCAGGTCAGACACCTTTGTAAGATCTATGAAGGCCATGCAGAGAGGTTTTCCTTGTTCTTGGCACTTTTCTTGCAGTTGCATTAGTGTAAAGACTACGTCAATAGTTGATCTACCAGTGCAGAAGCCACACTGACTCTCTGGATGTACGTGCTCTACGAGTACTTGCAGTCTTTTGAGAATGCCTTACCAACAACATTAAGCCGAGAGATTCCCCTGTAGTTCTTGCAATAACTCTTATCCCCTCTCTCTTTATACACCATCATGATGCTGGCCTCCTCGTCTCATGGTACCCCACTTTCCCACCACCAACCAAGCAAGACATTGTGCGGCAGTTTAGCCACAACACATCTGCTTTGTTTCAGTACCGCAGCTGGAATTGCATCTTTTCCAGCAGACTTTCCTGGCGCTAGGAAAGGGATTGCCTTTTCAAGCACGTTTATAGATGGTTTTATATCAAGCTTTTTGATAGTCTGGAGCCCGGAGCATTTAACGCAGCTTCCGAAATGTAGTTTCATGTGAACAGAGTTCGTGATAGTGTTCCACCCAGGGTTGCATCTGGTTGCTTCTGTCAACAATGATGCATGTCTCCATTAAGAAAACAAAAACAAGCACAACGGAATGGATCAGCTACGTCCATTAAGTTCTCCATCCTTGGAGTGCCGAGCATAAATTCTACCATGTCATTGATGCATTCCAGGTAGAGGCCTTGTTACTTGGGCAATTCACAAAATTGACAGCAAGAGATAATATATGCCAGGTTAACAAACACATACGGGGTCCAATCCTGCTTCCACTGATTTCAGAGAAGGCTTTGCCATGGACTTCATCGCCATTGACTTCAATGGATGCAAAAATGGACCCTGGTCAAGGGTCAAATCCTGGCTCCAATGAAGTCAACAGGAGCTTTGCCACTGACTTCAGTGGAGCCAGGATTTCACTCCATGCTTTTTGGAATGGATTGAATGGTCTTTTACTTTGCTACAACGTCCCATGTAACAGAGAGGTGCCACAACAGGGCTACTTCCTGGGTACAATCTGACAAGAAAATCAGTGAGACCCAGATTCTAGAAGCTTTCCTGGACAGAAAGACACGCCAGTTAGTCCAGCTTGGGGATCTTATGCTTGGAGTGGATGTAAAGGCCCAGGTTCATCTGGGACATGCACTGCCGGGCTGAGTCAGAAGGTTCAGCTTTCCCTCCCCAGAAGTTGGGGCTGTTGTATCCAAGTCTCAGGACAGTTTGGAGGAGGTGGGAAGGAAGAAGGAAACCTACACTCCGGTTTGAAATAAGGACGTGGCTGTTGCCTATAATTCAATGCAAGTGCCAGCTGGCATAGCTGTCTGCAGTTCAACACAGCAGCCAGTCAGTGTGGCCGTCTGTGACTGAGGGGTGGCTCTTTCAGAGGTTTTCTTTGGTGTCAGTGTTCTTCCAAGCAAGTTAATTTTTCTTTCCTGTGTCTGTAGATAGACTTTGTAAATAATTCTGATCCTTGTATTGCTACTTCCTTACCTGGCAGAGGCTTCTTTACTGTTAGGAACAGTAAGAAAACAAACTGGGGAAGGGGATTCTTGCAGAGACCCTCAGCTATGCTAAACTTAAACACAAAGAGTAGAGACTAATTTGGTGGCAGTAAAAACTCTTATTATATCTTCTCTGTTGACTGCCCTGCCCGCCTGCCTGATCTGATGAAGAGTTACCATCCATCCAGCATTTCTTCTCCAATCCAACAACCACAGTTCATTCTCCAGACATCACTCGAAGGGAAGAGAAGGAGGAAAAAATGCCGGGGGACACAAAGCTGACAGAATGATACTGGTGAAGGGTTTGGAAGGAAGCCCACGTTTGGAGGTTCCTAAAGGGAAAGCAGCTTTGCTGTGACAGCATTTTGGCAAAAAAAATGTAGTATTTAAATTTAACAGTTTCTTCAGTCAAAGCAAATAATTATTAAAGCAAATCCAAGGAAAACCAGGAAATTTCCAAATATAGTCCCGGAAGCTTCTGAATATTTGGATCACTGACACTGACTGAGAGCAATGCACTGCCCGCACTGTATCGGTGAAGAATTAAGAAGCCAGTAAAAATGTGCCTAGATTTTAACTTGGGCTGAATGTTTTTAGGGGCAGTGACACCACTTGCAGCTCTGCAGCTAGTTCAGGATGTAAACTGATTGCAAGCAGGCAGGGCCAGCACGGAATTCTCCCACGTAACACATCTGACAAGGTTCCTTAGAAGGCATTTTGCCTTCGTTTGAAGCAGATATTGGTATTGTCCAGAGCCAGGCTGTCCAGAGCTCTGATCTTGTAGAGAAGCTCCTATGTTCCCATGAGGAAGGCATCATGATCTCATGGATTAGGTATGACATTGGCAGTTAGGGATTCTGGGTTGTAGACCCAGATTTGACACCAAGTCCCTGTGTGACCTGGGGCAAGTCACTCTCCCAGAGCCTTTGTTTTCTTATCTGTAAAAGAGAGCTAATGTTCTGGTCAGAGCCAGGCCCCCCGCTCCTGGAATCATGTGATTACATCACAAATTCTGCTTACATTTTACAAAAGAAGAAAGTTTCTAGCCCTCACGGTTGAGAAGAAAAGCTCAAAAAGGTTCCTCAAGCATCAGTCAGTGGCCCCTGCCTTGGTCTGCAGAGAGCCAGAAACAAGAGCTCAGAGGGGGAAACTGCCCCATGCATTTCAATGGCTGTTAACGCCAAGACCAACTGCTCTGGTCCTGCTACTGAACCTCAGCCCTGCAGCAGACTGTGCACGTGGCAGAAAGGAGAGAGAGCAGCGGGCCCAGCCCATCTACCCACCTGTTTTGTGGTGTGCCTAAGGCTCCAGATAGCCTTAATCCAGCCCTGCTAAAGATAGTTACCTATGGGACAGGAGCTGTAAGACGTAATGAGTGCTTGGAGAAAGCTTCAGATCCACAGGGGGGATGTGCTATTAAGGCGCAGAATATCAGTGCCTGTTCCCTTCCCTTTAGCGTTAGCTGGAAAGAGCCACTTGTAACGCCCATCGCGAGAGCAAAGTGCAAACCATGGACTAAGGATGGGGCCACACAGGACCGTGTACGTCTCCCACTGAGACAGTGCTTCAAGTCGCTCTCTAGAATGGACAGGACTCAACAGACAACTCCAAAGCCAGCCGGCAGTTGGAAACCAATGGCATCTGCCAGGCGCTAGTGGGGAGGGAGTGTATGAGAATGCGGAGAGAGCCGTCCGCATGCACCAGACAGGACAACACACAGGGGTCACTGAGGGCCTGCCAGCGAGCAGGAAAGTTACTTAGCAAAGCGTGTCAGATGTCACCACCCCAGGGCAGACGGGCCTGGCTTAGAGGTCTCAGAGATGCACAACATGAACATCAGTGCCCCCAGGGAAGTGTCACTGCACCACACGTGCTCTTGGACCACAGGCAACAGTTTTGCAATGGTCAGTCAGCTGAGAAATGACCCCAAAATGCCTCTCTCCTTGCACATGCCCCATGCCAGGGGGCCACCAAACCTGTCTCCAGGGCTTTGCCAGCTCTTACTCTTCTCAAGCCCCCACTTCTACTGAAATCCATTTTCACACCAAAATCCCTTCCCAGTCCCTTCCTGTGTGGACTTGCCAAGTTTCTGCTCGTTACACCCAGTCGGGTCCAGCCTGTCCTGAGAACCGAGACCTGCCCCCATCTCCTCCCAGCTCTGTCACGATCCTGACTCCCTGCCTCTCACCACCCCTTCTAGGGTGGCCAAACCCGTGTCACTGAAGGCAGCTGTCTGCCCCATGCCACAGCTCCCCCGGGTCTCTGTCTCCTGCAGCATCACATTCAAGAGGCTCTTCCTCACACCCCACCCCCCGTCCCCACTAACACCAGACAAACGCAGCAGAGTCAGAAATGGCATCTGGGCAGTACCGGGGCCAGGCCGTCCTGCTCCTTCCCTTAGCTTGGGAAGGGTGGCCAGGGCCCTGGGGAGGGAAGTGCATGCCTTGCTGCAGCCCACACCACTGGGCACCTGGAGCACATCACAGGGGAAGAGCGGAAATGCCTCGCACCCTCCTGTCGACTGCTCTGTGGGGTCTGTCTCCTGGCTGCTCTTGCCCTGAGCCAGGCAGCGGGTCTCTCTCCCATCCTCTCTCAATGCTACTTGCCCCTCTGCCCATCTTAAACCAGGGTGAAACCCGAGGAGAAACTCCCAGGGGGAGAGCAGCAGCAGTGGCTAAAGGAGCCATTTTCTTTATCTACTTCCCTGCTGCCCCAGTTCCGGCCTCCCCCCTCCAAAAAAAACCAAAAAAACCCACTGTGGTCCCATGAAGCGCCACCAATTAACTCTCCGTCGAATACTGATTCTGCACCCCCAGCCCAGACCCCTCTGCAGCACACACAGAGCCCCCAATTCGCCCGACAACATCCCCCCCATGACCCTCAGTTCCTGGTCTAACACCCCCCCACCGGCTGCACGAGTCCTTTTATCACACCCCCAAACTTGGCCAAGACATTCTGCTTTGCTGCAAACCCCCCAACTACACAGACCCCGTCAGCGCCTTTGAATAGCGCCGCCCTCCCTCTGCGTCCAGGGTCCCACAGCCCATTTCACTCTGCCCACGAGCGGCCCCCCCAGGAATCCTGCCCCGGCCCCCGACAGCTGCTGGCAGGCGCGTGTTGGCTGCCGTCCCGCCTGGGCCCTGCTCCGCAGAGGCAGCCAAGCGCAGGGGCGACCAGGAGCCGCAACTCACCAGCCGGCGCCCAGCCCTCTTTGGAGGGAGCACCTGTGGCTGCAGGTGTTGGGGGACCAGGTCGCCCCTCACCACAAACTGCAGTTCTGGTTGGCTGTCTTCCCCAAGAGGTGGAATAATGGGGAAGGCATCCAATCATAGGAGAATTAAGGCATAAACTAGGGTTTTCCCTACAGACCGCACGGGTTTTGAGGCCTGATGCAACCTAGCCCCCACCTGGACTCTGCTCCCTTCTTCTCCTTCTAGGACCTTCCCTCAGCCTGCTCCATTTGTCTCTTCCCCTTGAGGCCTCAGGCCCGGAACATTCTCCCTGCCCTCCACCAAGTCCCGCCTCTCCTCCCTCCCGTCTGCTCCCTCTCAGCACCTCTCCAGAATTTGGGCTGTTGCCCCACGGATCCAGAGTCTCTTCCTGCTCCCCAGCAGCCCTGCTGTTCGAAATCCCACCCTGACGCTCTCCCCTCTTCCTGCTGGGAAGCACCACACGATCCTGTGCACGAGGCACCCTTGACAGAAAAAGCGGCTGTAGAAGCAGCAATAATTCTACACTGACATTGTGCAGCACCTGGGTTACTACAACCTTAAAAAACATGCAACATCCAGCACAAGGGGCTCCTGGAGCTTCAATTCCTTTTCCTTAGGAAACTAAACTCAGCCCAGTTCAGAGGTCAGAAGATAGTGAGCACATCCTGGTTTGGGAGGAGGAGCAGAGTCCTGGAGTTTGTCAGGCTAGGTTACAAACACTCCTTGCTCACTGACTACAGCTAGCTGCAACTGGATCCCAGGAAAAACAACAGCTGAGACCTGACCACTGATCACAACTAAACTTGAGACATTCACTGTCTAGATCGGTCTTTGCAGGAAATCTTCGTGATTTGTCCCCCATGGATAGCTGTATCTGTGCAGCGACTGTTTCACTGTTTATTTCCACCACCTAACTTTGAGCACTATTAACCACCAGTTCTCCAATTATCCTGCACCACCCAGCTGGTCAGCAATTCACTCTGAGTGCCTAGAAACAAAGGGTTAGGAGGAGCACATAGACCAAAAGCTTTGGAAATGTATTTTCTAGACTGAATTGTTAAAAGGATGCACCGTTACCTGCTCACGGACTGCAAGTTCTGTCACTCATAGCAACTAAGTCTGTCAGTGTTAATGAATGTTGGACTGAATTCTACCTACACTGCATCCAAGGAAGAGTTAAGGGGAGGGGAATTATAGGTTTCCTTTCTGCTTACTACTCTCACAGCCTTTAGGAAAGTATAACATGTGAAACTATACTACCAAAATATTCTTTTCATGGTTTATTACAGGACAGCAGTGTACAAAAGCACTTCTGTCACTATGGGCAGTGTGTGTCACCAGCACACTGGGAATTACACTGCAAGCACCAAAATATTCTTCAAATACGCAAAAGTCTGAACTTATTTCACTAACAAAAGCAAGAGACACTATAGACACGCACTGACAGGCGACAATCTCTTCAGCATACACAGGATCCCTGAATGCTGGTATTTTAACAGCTGCAGAGCACCAAGAATAACTGGAGCTATAAAACCCAACTTAAAAACAGCAAGCAATTTACCTTTCTTTTGGTTTTCAAAAGGGGTTGGAATTCCTTGATCCCACAAACATAGGGCACATGGCTGAAACCAAGGAGTTATCTGGGAGACGCATTTTCAGATTTCCCCCCCTCAACATTTCCATTTTCCTGGATTGTATTTTAAATTGCATCTGAATTGAAAACAGCTGAGAGAGACTCAGAGACTAACCAAAATAGCCTGTGAGAAATTTCAGACACATCTGAAGGTTGACTTGTATATCTCCTATCTTCAGCTAGACCCTCAGTGCTGAGAGGCTACAAACAAAGAGAGAACTTCTATAAGAAAGTACAAAACCAGGAGGCACATACTAAAGAGGGATTTATTTAGAATAAAACATGATGGTATCTCTGCAAACACTATCCCCCCCATGTGTCCTCATTTCCATGCCATGCTTAAAACAATGAGGAGTGTTTTCATTTGCAGCCCAGAGTATTTTGTTTTCTCAGACATCCTTTTGTCTGAAAGGCTCTCTCCTTTCATCAGCGTAATAATAAAATTAACAACAACAAAAATCAAGCTCTTGATGAGAACGTCCTTAAGAAGCCCAGACATTTTGGAGAGATGCCAAGGTGCTCACTGAGATGCACTTGCTCTCTGTTGTGAAGCTAAAAGCTTTCAGTGCAGAAGTACAGCATCCTAACCCATTTAGTCTGTGCTTTGGTTCTGTTTGCAGAAAATTGATGAAGGCTGCTGGCTTGAAAAACCAACATCGGATCCATTTTAACACACCTTTATTATATTCCTGTAAAAATATCGAGATGTGTCTGCCCTCGTGTGAAAAAACCAAACCAAACCAATCAAAAATACCCAATGCAGACAGAGCAGCACAAATAATGCCAAACTGAGTTACCCTAGCACCTTTCGGACAGATCTAACATGGCACCTCTGTTCCTAAAAACACAAACTGTCAAGGGAAGAGGCTGAATTCTAAGCAAAACCCAGACTCCTTAAAGGGAAGATGCATCCTGCACATATCCGCGCCTGACTGTACAACCGGGAGTGCTGAAATACAAAGGAAGAACGTACACAATTCTCGCATGGCCTTCCCTTTACCAATCAACAATCAGCAAGCGTGACAAATAATTGTTTGCAGCTGTCATTAGCTGAAAACAAGGCAAATCTGCATATACTTAATCTTAATTAGGCAGACTTGGCAAGGAGCCCTTGCTCATTGCTACCAAACAACCATTCCACTCACAAAAGGGTGACAAAAGCCTGGACACACACACAAAATGTTGATGAAAAAACAAACTGCCTGCAAATGACTAATCCTGCGCCAGCCCCTCTCCCTGCAAACAAGGGAGGTTATCGAAAGGGAAAGAAGCCGTGCCAGAAAAGATGCCCAAGTGTTGTCTGGAGCGCCTGCTTTCTGTCTCACTATCCCTTTGTGCTGCATCTCAGCACCACTGCTCACTGTCAAAGCCTGGCCCAGATGCAATGCGCAAGAGTAGAGTTGATATAAATTAAAGCAGAGGAATTTTGCTACCGAATGCATCGTTACTAATTATTCGACTCTCGTTTACCTCTCAAATGAGCAGGCATTGATCGACTTCACAGAGGCATTTCCATTCAAAGACGAAGAGAGCAATTTTGGAGGAAGAAAAAGGGAATATGAAACTGAGGACAAACTGGGTCTGTAACAGCAGCCCTGGCCCTGGGAGCTGTGCTGGATTATGACTTAGGATTTATGAGAGAACTCCTTGCTGCAGGAGGGAAGGAAACCAGGTCACAGACTCCGCAGTAAATGCTCTGCAACTACACACTGCAAAATATATCCAGCCCATTGTGACTGGTAGTGACGTCAGCAGACTCACAGCGGAAATTTGCACCAAGCCAGGGCAGATTCTACTCAACATTTTCTTCCCCTAAAAAAAAAAAATCTCGGCTATTCTGAGAACCCCATTTTCCAAGTTGTGCTTTTCCACTCCTCCAAAAGGCTCCCATCAGCTCCCTCGTCCACCCATAGCTGGCACTACCCAACGAGACGTTATGTAGTTGTTATACAGACGATGAATAAAAGCTGTGATGGCTTTGGAAGGCTGCCATTTCTCTACCCACTGCAGAGCTGGGACCGTCTACAAGGGCTCCACAGTTCATGCAGCATCTGTACTCTTGGCACGCTGGCATCTTTATTCCCCCACACGCACCCACCTCGGTTCAGATGGTGCCAATTCACACACTTCATGCAGGCGTACCGAACAATTTATGCACATGCCAGGGGAAAAAATTGCTTTAAAGAAGCTGCACAAACACACATGCAAAAATCAAACTCCAATAACATGCTTTACCTGGAAGCTTGCAGTCTGCAGAATGAATGGAGGCATCTGACAACTACAGCCTTTCGCATCCCAGTACATACAACATACTCAAGGAAGGAGAAACTTATCATGGCGGAAGGAAGCAAACAGTTGAGGCGGATTTAAAATGTCGGCGCGCAGTGGCTGAGTTAAAAAAAAGTAGCATCGGATTAGAAACATGAAAATGTTTTTTGTATTAAAAAAATATTGTAATGATCCAAATATTTTGTTCTATTGAGCAGCACTTAAGGAAAAACTATCTGAAATAAATACAAACAAAAATTGGAATGAACACGGAGATGCCACAGCCAGCAGAGAGAGCTGGAAAGGTATTTTGTAGGTGCGGCCAAACAGAAAGAACTAACATTATTCAGAATGGCCGAGAGCCATGGAGAGAGATTTTTGCAGTTGGAATGACAGGATTAAAAATCTTTAGAAATTCAGGTTTTAAAGTTTGTTTTTCTAAACGTAGGCCAGTGAACAGAAGCCGCTGAGATTTAATTCAAAAGCAAACTGTTTGGGGTTGGTTTGTTTTTTGTTTTTTTTTTTTTACACAGAAGAAATTATAGTCGATATGATTATATCTTCTAGGAAGAAAGCTGTTTAGTGTACAGAGAACTGAATGCAGTGTAGATGCTCTAATAGTGCTTGTTTTTTTGGTCAAACTTTATGCACAATTAAGTGATTTTTGGCTAAAACTCAGCCTGTTATTTTATGAGCATGCATGAAAATGGAGAAATGACTTTTTAAAGTGAGAAATAACTATGTTAGCTTTTGAGGTGCTTAACTTTATGATTTATCAATTTATAGCATAGTCTACATGGAAGGGGATTAAATTTAGGATAGGATTAGCGCAATATTTCAATTTTAATTGAAATGGACTTCAAGATTATACACCTGGGAAGCTAAATGAAAGAAATTATATCCAAGCAAACTCCCATACATCCTGTCTTTAAGGAAATACCAGGGTATCATCTCAAGACACAATCCCCCTGACTTTTTATTTAGATCTGTATAGATAGAGAAAAAAATCATAATGAGCAGCTTTAGTTCAACAACATGTGCAGATATTTGAATGTTTAAAGCAGAAATCTCCCAGCCAGTTTAAATAACAGTGTAATTAATGTATTCAAATCAAACTATGTCAAAAACTTAACAGGGACAGATAGCAAGAAGCCCCTGGATTCTGCTAACATTCCTGTCCCTGTAGAAAAGCCTCTGCAGCTATTTAAAACATTAAATGCATTGCAGGAGACACGACTGCTTTATTTTTTATTCTGCCCTCACACATGCAATATATTTTTCAGATAGCAAGGACAGACACAGATAAAACACAATTGTATGTATTGCAGCTACACTTCACAAACTGGAGATGCAACGTACTGTAACCAGAGATAAGAAAGTGGTGTTGCCTTCAGAAAATACTTTCTTATCAGATTATGTTTACAAACATTTTGAGCCACACTGGCTGGGGTTTGGTTTGGACAGTAAAAACAGACAAAATAAAAAATGTGAGATTCACAATCAGGAGCACAAACTGCATCCCTGCTGAAATTACAGACCATCACCCCATTAAATATTGGGACGGTAAATATTCCTGTCTCTGGCAGATTAAGGCAGGAATGGGACTGTGTGGTTGGTGGGGTTCTTTGTTTTGTTTTGTTGATTTGTTTGATCATGTTTCATGGGAATCTAAGAAAATTTATCAATTTAGTTGTTGAAAAATGTAATAGAAAGCTTTAAAAACTCTAGCCATGCAACATTTTATCCAAATTCGTAACAATACTTCAAAATACAGGCCTAGATCAGACCTGAAATGAAAATTGTAACAAAACATTAAGTTAATCATCTTCAAAACTAGAATTAAAGACAATTAGTGACCTGAAATACGATTTGAAGCATTTTACAGGGACAAATTCTGCAAAGCTAGATAAATGCAGAACTCAGACTGAATAATTCCTTGTCTTTAAAGACAGAGAATAGCTCTGCACAAAAAGTGAGTGTCTCCTCACACACTAAAATTACTGGTTAGGAGTAGAGCTGAACCAATAGTTTACAGCAAATCATTTGACAAATGTTGCCTCTTTTTCTGTTGGCAAACTGCTTGTGATTTTCGTGACTTTAATTGTTATTTGAAGTTACTCCAAGTCTCTCTGCTCTTGTGGACCATTTAGGAGCAGAGAACCCTTTCTCTGCGAGAATGAAGATGCCATCAGCGTTGGTTAGGTTTGATGGCATGTAGCGAGGTCACAGAACATTTTTTCTGGCACCTGCCCGGATGAGTGCAATTCAGATTCAGCTGTGCACACTTGAATGCAGAGTTTGAAATTCACTTTCAACAAATGTTCGCTTTGTTTGTGAGGTCCTGGCTTCACTGGAATCACACCAGATAACGCTACAAGCAGGAGCATGGAAATTAATGGGCAGCTCCTCCACTGATGTAAATCAGCATCACGCCGCTTAAAGCAATGATAAATACAAAGCGTGACATTTCAGCCTCATTGAAGTCACTGGCAAAACTCCCATTGACATCAATAGGGGCAGAATTTCACCCAATGATACCACATCTGTTTCCACCAGCTGAGGATCTGGCCCCAGTTCTCTGGGAAAGCTGGCACAGAAAGCAGGAGGGCCTGTGATTAGTTGGGCTAGTTTTTTGTGAAGGGGTAAAGGAGAGGGCAGAACACAGCTCTGCTGGGAAAGGAAAACTAGATGCACTGATTGCTCTTTCCCATCATTAGTTTCTCAGGTTCTGTCACAACCCGCTGCTCCACATCCCAGCTTGCTGATCGACAGTTTAGGGCATTCTCCACCGGTGTGGAATGCAGCAGACTAGCTCTTTGGCCACAGTTAAGTCTTTGACATACAGCTCTTCTCAGCTCCAACAGATTTTGCCAATGCCCTGGTTGAAGGAATGCTGCATACCTGAGAGGAACTGATTCATTTTTCTTTGGCTCAAGGTGGCTGGAGAGCAGTGCTAGCTGATCAGACAAAGGAGGGGTGCCATTTCAGATTCGGGGGGCCACTTTAACCATGATTCCAGGGGCTACACTTAGGCTCCTGAAAACTCTTTTTTTTTTTAAAGTAATAAATTAGAAATTAGCTGACAGGAGCACTGTACCTAATTCCCATATAAAGACAAAAAATCCCAGTTAAAGCCATAGTTTAAGTGTATTTGTAAATTTAGAACAATCAGGAGATAATACAGCAAAATATTCCGAATCCCAAATCTGACGAGGCGGGTAATCATGACAACCCTGATTTAGGCCACTACAAATGTAAGAATTTTAAAAATGTAATGTAGTTCATAACTACTTGTGTGCTTTACTTTCTTCATTTTGCTAAGTATAGACAACAAAGAAAAATCGGTTCTGCTACCTTTAATTCATTTCACTTCTGTGTCTCAACAAGTGCTCCAATGTCTGGGTTTCAAACACTGCCCAGGAACCCTGGCCTAAGAGCTATTTTCAGTCAGATACATTGTCTTTTCAAAAGGTTTTGGAATCTTTTTTGTAGTCTATGGTTTTATGACTGATTTTTTCTTTTTTAATGTCATAGGTGCTGGAACTAAAAGTGCTGGGGGTGCAGCACCCCCTGGCTTGAAGTGGTTTCTGTTATATACAGAGCCAGCACCGTGGCCTCATGATCTCTAAATTATTCTTGGGCATGATATTTTTGGAGATTTTTCTAATCCATCATGAAAGGATTATGTATTGTAACTTGAATTTTCACACTAACATAAATGAGCTGATGCTAAACTACAAGGGTTAAGATGAACATTTAAAAATGTCCCCCTTGACAAAGTAGTATCAGCGAGAACATACGTGCATTGATTAACAAATGAAAGAGGGAAATAAATTAATGATGGCTCAAAAATAGCTGAGACACCAAAGTTTCAAAAAAACTCTTTAAAAAATTGCTATCTGGTGTGTAATTAAATGATGGAAGTTAGCAGCATGGATCTATAATGAACAAAGTTTGGCAGCCAAATCTTACAAACTGTTCAGACTCGCTGGGGTTTACATGCACTGAAGAGTTTATAAAAATAGTTATGATAAATAGAAAGGATGAAGTTAGGAGGTTTCTATTGTGTTGCTGTAAGGGTCTGAGAGAGCAAACATCACACCAGTGAAATTCACTGAGGTACTCAAGTTTATGAGACTCCATTCCCCTCAGAAATATTAAAGAGCAAGTACAACAGGAGCTAAGATTATTTACTTACCAGTGGGAAGAGAAGGACACAGCAGACACACAGCTACAAAATGGCTGTTGAGGGCAGCAGCAGCGAAGGACCAGCAGCTCCTCAGAAGGTATTCTGGGAAAAAGGGCTTAGACAAGTGCAACCCTGGGGAGATTTGGTTAGATCAAGGCATTCACAGCATTTGTGCATCACAGCCCATATGGACCTACCTGGTAGCCTGCCCCAAAGCCCAATGCAGGCAAAGGAAAGATTCTCACACACAAGTGGGATTAAATGGTAAAGCAAATAGCCACACCGGGGTCCTGCCATTCACTAACAAATTAGAGCATTGGGGAAAAAATGGGGCAGTTTTATGTGTAATTTAAATAACATTTGGGGTGTGACAGCACGTGCTTATTTCTTCACCGCAGGGGCGGTCACTGCTTAGTGCTGCTCTTGCAGCCTGGCGCTTCCAAAGCTGGGCTGCCCCGAGGATAAGGCCTGGGACGGCAGCCCCCTCCTCCGCCTCAGCAGCCCCGTGTCTACTGGGGGCATCACAACCTGTCGACCTGTGAAGGTGAGGGGCAGATCATGATGGAAGCTGCAGCATCTTCATTCAGACCTGACCTGCTGAGAGCTTGGCGCCCAGCCCTGCTATTGGCTCTGCCACACACTGCATTCCTATTGGCTGAGCAAAAGATTAGGTGGGGGTGGAAGGGGGGAGAAGAGGAGCAAGCAAGCAAAGCTCCCAACTGTTATGAAAATGGGGGTGGGCTTCTGCGCCTCCTTGCCCTACCTAAATGGCGCCCCCAATTTTAGCAGCCCAACCAGACACTCATCAGTGAACCAAGTGGTTTTACTATAACAAAGCATCACTCCGCTCATCCATGTAACTGACCATGTGACCATAGGCAAGTCCTCTTCTGTGCCTCAGTTTCCCTGTCTGGAAACAGAGGAACTTGTTCCCTCTCTCAGAAGCATGGGGAGGGGCAGAGGGCTGCTATGGGTTGTATCAATCAGAGCCAGGAGGTTGGGGGGGTGAGGGGCGTTAACGAGGATTTTATAGCTGCCTAGAACTGTTCTGAGGGGCACATTTGACGCATCACAAAACCAAGCTAGCGTGGAAGCTCCACCTCCTCAAAATGTGAGCCAACTTCACTCTTTTTTTAGGGCTATTTAGCTATTATGGAAAATTTATTCCACAGTTAGCAACACTACTAAAACCACAACATGAACTCCTCTGCCAAAACAAGGTCTGGAAGCCGACTGAAGCCTATGTTGTTGCATTTAACAAAGCTAAATGCGCATTGCTAAATTCAGAGGTTCTGACACATTTTGACCCATCCTTACTTCTACAATTGGCCTGCAGTTGGTCTCTCCTTATGGCATGGGAGCAGTCGTCTCACCCATTATGCCTTCTGAAGAAGAAAGACCCATTGCTTTTGCATCATGCACCTTAAGCAAGGCAGAAACTAACCATGCCCAAATCAAATCTGAAGCACTGGGAATCGTTTTCAGAAATTTCACCAGTACCTGTTTGGATGGAAGTTCACACCTCTCACCGACCATTGACCTCCAACATCAATTTCTGGACTACGCACAGACATTCCACCATTGGCTGCTAGTCATATGCAACCATGGGCAATGTTGTTTTCTGCACACACATATATCAGATCAAATATCAGAGATCCACTCTGCACTGCAATGCAGATGGTCTCTCAAGGCTCCCTTTACTAGTTAAACATTAAGATATTAGCCAGAAATAATTCTTCTACTTGAACAGGTAGAGAACACACCCATCACTGCGACACAAGGAAAGAAGGGAACTCGCACTGACCCAGTACTGTCCCAAGTTATGGACCTAGTGATGCATGGAACATCTCTACAGGTCTCTCGGGTCTCACCCAACCTTCTTCCTACATGCCCAGGAGGATGGAGTTATCAATCCATTCAGGTTGCTTGTTGTGGGGGAAGCATGTCATTATTCCACCACTGAGATCGCAGATGTTAGAACAGCTGCATTCAGGTCACTGTGGAATAGTGCTTATGAAAGAAATTGCTCGAAGATACTTTTGGTGACTTGGCCTGGAAAGTGCCACTGAAGAAAAGGCAAGACCTTGTGCTTCATGTCAGAGTGTGAGGAACACACCTCAGCTAGCACCCTACGTCCATGGGACTGGCCTGAAACCCCGTGGCAGTGTATTCACATTGATTTTACTGGCCCATTTGCAGGAAGATGTTCCTGGTCTCCTGCAACTGTCAGCACTTCAGTGGTTTAGTGCAAAATGGGCAGGTTCCCAGTTGCCGTGGCAGCCACACCTGGCTCTTATGCCATAGCTGTGCCCGCTAGCCAGGGTCCAGGCTCAGGAGAGAGGTTTTAGTGGGGGGAATTGGGCAATATCCATTGAGAGTCTGGGCTAACAACAGTGTGAAGACATGTGCCCAAAGACTTTTCTACAGTGTCCCACATAAAGCACACATGGGAGAAAATCCCAATTGGGCATAGGGGAGTTATGTGGCAAAAGCCCCACTCTTCAGGGTAGCGATACACAGAAATCTATGGACAGAATGTTTTTTTCCATCGGAAAATGCGGTCTCACCAAAATGTGTCATGGAAATGTGTCATTTTTGACAAAATTTGTTTCTGAAAAAAATGAGATGGGAGTGTTTGGCTCACAAAATATTCTGTTTTGACCTTCGCCCTATGGAGCCTTTGATTTTCCATTTTTAAATGTGTCATTTCAGTTTTTGAAAGTTTTACATTATAGAAACTGAACAGAAAAAAAAAGGTCACACTCAGGATGAAACCTTTTGATTGAGTTGAAGCTATATTTTTCTTAGTTTCATTGTGTGGGGAAGTTTGTCTTTGTTCCATTTCAGAACAGAAAATTAAAAAAAAAAAAAAATCAGAGACCTTCCAGCAAAATGAAAAATCTAGGTCCCACCCGGCTCTCCCCAGGAGCAAGATGCTTCTTCCACAGCACAGCAGAATTAAAAAGGGTTTGACTGGAGCAAGAAAGGAATGCCAGTGCCAAGTGAAATCCCGGCACAGCTGCCCAGTCCAGGCTATTGCAGGCACAAAGTGCTGTCAGGCACTGACTGAGCATGACCAGGTGCCAAAGCTTCCGTCTGGAGATTCATTTCCCCTCTGTGTCCAGCCTCTGCCCTAGAGTGAACTGCTCTGCTTGCTCCCCAACAACCTGGCCACTCTATAAGCACCCCCATTACTGCTGCTATCACAGCTCGTGCGGAACAGGCTGTCACAGCAGTGCACAAGCCATGCTCTGCTGGGGCATGAGGTACGCCCAGAGATGAAGAAGTCTGCAACCGCAACGTGTCCCAGGGAGAGAAAAGGCCCAGGCTTCCCTCGGCCCCTCTCCGAAGGCATTCCCGCCACTGGCTCTCCTCGTTCCACCAAAGACATAGCAGCCTCGAGGCGAGCGAGTGAGCAAGCGTCTCTCTGTCTCTGACACACGCACAGGGACGCAGCACGTGGAGGTGGTCGAACAGTTAGTGCCCAGGGCTGAGCCACAGGACGCCTGGGTCCTACTCCAGGTTCTGTCCCTGACTCACTGCGTGGCCCTGGGCCACACCCAGTTTCCTCAGCTGTAAAAAGGGGGCTAACGTCGGGGGTTGGGAAGGAGCCTTCATTCGCAAGCGCTTTGGGGTGGAAAGTGCATGACCCCCGGCACGTTCCTGTTCCTCATGCTGGAAGGCCCTGGGGTGTCCCATGCCTCCCGCTGGCTCTGCCGCGTGCCCAGCAGCACTCGGCACGGCACCGGAGGAGCAATTCCCTGCTCTGCGTTAGACAGCCTGATTCACAGCTCTGCCCCCCGGCAACAAGCACACAAGCTGTTCTGTCCGAACAGTCCACAGGCGACCGCGGCCTGCAGGCGTTGCTTAGCGACAAGTCACATGGCAGAGCTCCCAATTCCTGCGTGGGTGACAGAGAGCGGCTCACCAGCCCTGGTCCAGAACTTTGTGAATGTTGCATCAAGCTCCAAGGTGTGCTTGTGGCCTACACCGGCGCGGACGGCCTGGTCTGTGCCGCTGCCGTCCAGGCCTCCAATGCTCACACAACGCAAACCTGCAGGGGTCACCCGCATGGGCCCAGAAAACTGGGTGTGAGTTCACACACAGATGGGTAGAAAGGGCGTCTTTGCCTACGTGCAGCCACCGCTGTGAAAAAGCTTCTCCCTTGGATCCCAGTCCCAGCCCCACGGCCAGTCAGCCTTTTCAGCAGGACCCACGCCATTTACCTTCAACAATTCACTCGGATTGGGTCTGTGCTAGTTTGTACAGCAAGGGAAACTGCACAAAAATCCCACGAGACCCAGAGATTCTGCACAGGAAACCAATATTTCACACAGCAAATGCTCTTGGGTTTGTATCCAGGATGGGTCATGTCAGACTGAGAGCAGTTTATGAAGGGTTTTTAAAATGAGATTAAAGTACACACATGCACCTACCTAAATGACCAGGCTGACCCAATCCTCCCTTGCTGCATTGCACGATCACGGGTTAATTTCTCCCATTGGTATCAAGGCTCTGAGGGTGCAGCTAGAAGGGGAAAGGCAAATCCTCATTTGTGCTCAGTCCCTCCCGTCTCAAAGCACAGCATGCCTGGAGAGAGACTAGGAAATGATCTGGAGGGAAGGCTGGGAGCGGGGCAGGGTAATAGGTTGAGTGCAGCTCATGATTCAAGGCATTATCAGCCTTCTGAATGTTTCCCTACCCCAGAAAGGCAGGCCCTGTTTCCAATCAGCATCCTGGGGGAGCAGTTTGCCCTTACACCACACTCCGCCCATGTTCTGGGGCTGCCCAGGCGCAGCGCACCAGGGCTCTGGACAATGGGGTAAGGAGCCTGCGGTGCCAGCAGTGACCCAGCCAGCTGTGCACCAGTGGGCGCTGGCTAGCAGGGCAGCCTTGCTTTGTTGCCAGCCTGCGCCTCGTTGGAAGCTGCCGTCTCCAGGGAAATGCTCCCCTGGAGGCCTGGGCTCGAGGCAGCGCTAGGCAGAGGGGAGACACCCCCCCGGCCCCACTGCACATAGGGTGGGGCTCATGGATAGGGCTTGCTCAGGAGATACTTTGGGGATTCTTCTACACCTGCCCTGCAGTCTACAGGGTCTGGAGGGGTGGGGGCTGCCCCAGAGCTAATTGTCCCCTCCCCCAACTCCAGGTGACCCATTCCCAGGCAGGGCCCCACAGTCTCCCATCTCTCCCCCACTCTGGCCCCTCTGCAGGTCTCACTGTGTCCATCACTCTCCACCCTGCCAAGTGGGAAACCCCCCTGGGCTCTGACTCCTAGGCTGTAGGCAGCTGCACCCATCACATCCCAGCACGCCCCCTCGTGGCATAGGGCTGCACTGCAGGGCTGACCCCCGTACCATTGCACTGAGCAAGGCTGCAAGGATAGGGTTCCCTAGGGTGGCAGCCTCCTTTGATGCCCAGGGCCCTGCAGAACTCTCAGCAGCCCTAGGGGAGAGATGCCAGCACCCCCCTTCCCCTCCTCTATGCACGAGCTGTGCTTGAGACCAGGTCCCGAGTGGCCACATGCAGCCTGGCCTTGCAGCTAGTTTGTAAGACCTATGATGAAATTACCATTGAAAGAGCTCCTTGAAAGTGCCCTGCTTTTCCCCCTCTAGAATCCCAGCACGCAAGGGAGGGGAACTGCACAAAGCTCAGTTGCGAAGCACAAGGAGACCGAGTTCCCTGCGCAGACAGCCCCAGTTCCTGCGAGCTCTTCCACTCGCTTGTTTCTTTATGCTCAGGCAGGGTGCAAGCTCCTTGGGACAGGGACCATGTCATCTGTAGTCGACGAGCACTGTTTTTCAGACGTCTCCATGAGGAAAAGTCAACGTGTAGCTAAGTCAGATGCTATCCAATGAGCTGGAAGCTGCAGTAGCTGAAGATTGCGTGTTCACACGAGGCCCACACTTTGCAGGGCTGGATAAGCTCACAAAAGCGACCTTACCTTAGACTAGAATTCTTCCTCTTATTCAGCATGCAGTGATGACACTCGCAGCCAAGCTTCAATGCTCCCCCTCCACTATGAACCCCTACCTGTGAATGGTTTTTACCAAGACCATCTATCTCTGCTACCCCAGTGACTTTCTCAAACAGTTTATTTCCTGGTTTACATTCAACTGCAGCGAGAAGCCTAAATAATTCAGTGGCCAACATTGTAGCTTTATAAACCACCAGAGTGCAGATAGAAATTAATACTTTCTTCACTCCTGGCAACCATAGTTTCATCTAATTCTAAGACACTGTTGAGTAGAATCAGCTGCACCGCATGCTCCTTGTAAGGGTGTGGAACATCGCAGATGGAAGAAAACAAATGATACTATAGAAATATAGAAGAGTGCAGGTAACAAGCAGGCCATTGTGGTGACATTAGGAAGGACTAGATAGTACATCAAATTCCTATTTAACCAGATGACTCTTCCCCAGTGTAAATTTCAGGATTTATTTTGTGGGACTCAATATTCACTTGAAATTCACCCGCTTCGGATACCAATCTCCATTTTCCTTTAAGGCTGGCATGGAGGTGGATCTGACAGGAGACAGGAGCAATTTTTGGGATGTTTTGCTTCTTGCAGCAGCATCATTAAAAACCACCAAGCAGCCATTAATGTGAGGGGAAGGGAGTGTTAATGCTTTCCCACACATGCATATGACATACTGATTTCAGAGTATTCCAATGCTTTTTAACAACTGGTAGGAACTTGCACTGATGTCTTTACATCTATCAACTCTCTCATTAGCTAAGCACTTGGTGCCCAGTGCTGTACAAAAGATGCAGACCGCCCTTGCCAACGCTTAGAGGCAGAGAAGCAGAGGTTCTGCATGGGAACATTATCTAATACAAGGACTTTCATCCTTTTTTCATAGCATATAGACTATCTTGAGAGTGCCTCAAGGGCCATCTGTTATTGGCAATTAAACATCCAATGACAAGTGTTTACATGGAAAGCACTATTAGGAAAGTATTTAAATTTAGAAAAATACACAAAACACCTTGTCACAAAAGCAATCAACTAAAACATGCAATCATGTGTTTACCTTCTAGCACAATTTAGCCTCAAGATGAGTCAGCACACCAAACCAGCCAGTGCACCAGACTTCTTTCATAGCTCTGCTCTAATTACATGTCCATACAGGACTGGCTGTTCTTTGGGGCATCCCCTTTGAGCATTCATGCAGTTCCCAACTTGAATAGGGCCCCAGGCTGGACTGCTGTAATACTCCGGGTAAATGAATTGTGGCATTATAAAAGCACCTGTGCCCAAGTTAGTTTTTTTTGGTGGTCATGGTGATGGGGGCATATGTACTGAGAGGAAGCCCACAACCTAACTCCACTGACCTGCTGGAATCTTCACAGGTATCGTTCTCAGAAGAGAACCTAAAACAGGTACAGCTGTTACTGACAACTGGGACTTGCAAAACCAATATAGTTGTTAAATGCGACTGTGTTTCTCTAGGTAAGTTTTCAAAACTTTTAGCCAAACAGAGGCACAACAGGCAGCACATTTTGCAATGAAAATTTATTATATTTTTCCTGCTGTGGAGCCATGGTAGTGGTCTTCAGGCTTATAAATATTCCCCCGTTTCAGGATCAATATAAATCTCCTGGGGCAGAGAATTTTTGTGATCTTTTTCTGTTGCATCGTTATTTCAGTTGCAATTTTTGGAGCCAATGGTTGTCACAGCCAGTTCTTCCAGTAGTTGCATGAAATGTGATCACCCACATGTCCTTAGAACAATGTACACTGTATACAAGGGCAGGCCTAATGGGGCTGACAGATGTATTCAGATTTTTTTTTTTGGTTGACCCCAGTAGGTTTGGGTTTGTTTTATTTTTACATTAAAAATTCAGATTGTCTTGTTTCTCCATGGAAGAAACAATGGCTAATGCAGAACTAGGAAGTTTACAGCAGAAATAGTAAAGACGGACTTGGAATTAGTTTTACTCACACTGTTCAAAGCTATTTCAGTTTGGTTTTGTTAACATCCAACCTGCATTTGGGAGAAAGATTTCATAAAGACGACAAGCCCCACCCACCTCCACACCTTCAATTAATGGCTGAGCACTTAAAATCTCTGGAACTCCAATCAAAACTAGTGTGGGAGAGGGGAGGGAGCCTTAGCTGCCAAATGTTTACCAGCCTGTGATCACTGATTGCAAGAACACTTTCAATATTTACCAGGGCTCAACAGGTAGAAAAGGCACTCCTTCCTCTGCCACTCGAGTCATTTCCATGTCTCCAGTTTCTGCTCTTCACCTTGCTAATACCCTAAAGTACCATATTTCATACAGACAAGCCATTCCATGTTCATCTCAAATCACAGCATCATGTATCTTATTCCTTCTGTATAGTAAATGCATTCTGATGGCTGCTTAAAGATTGGATCAAGGAGTGAGACCCTGCCATCAATGAACTAACCTAGAGCAGATGGAGCACTAGTGGATTTCACAAGATGCCCTAGGTTGGAAGCCAGAAACTCTCAGAGGTCATTCTATGGAAGAGATTTCTATTACAGGGATTTGGCCATTTTGTCAAAATCCGAAAAGCTGGTTTAGATGTTAGAAACAAGCCTCTTTTGCTGTATGCATCCAGTTCTCTTGATGCTCTGGGTTAAAGACATCCCAGTTTCACTACACTGAAGTCACTGGAGTTGCACCAAAGATAATTTGACACCATAATTCTAGATAACATGTTTGGAGCATCTGCCTTCATAGCACACTATGGACTGCATGAAAACTGAATACATAAATACCAAATCACATTTCCTTCAGAAATTCGTTGGATATAAGAGGTTGCTCAAAAGTAACAGTGGTACCTCACGCTCTTATATTCCAGGTTGAATGCCTTAACTGTATTTCAGCCTTTTCCACCCCCAAGAAATTTGGAAAGGAAGATGGTTGATCATATAAATTCTGCACATATTACCTCAAAACTCACTGGAGACGTGAAAAATGTCAAAAGCCCCAATATAGGTTTTACAGCTCTGACAGCAAGATATTTAAACTGAATTCTAAAAACAGGAGGCACTGACCGTTTTTGTTAGCATTGGGTCATGAAGAACTATAGCATCTTGTCTTTTTTTGTTAAGGCACACAGTGGCAATCAACTTCCAAAACCTGATTTCTAAATTGATGTCTTATTTTGAGCCTATAAAATAAAGAGTATGTTAACATTTTCTTCTAACTGGAGATTTTAGAATTTAACTGAAGCCTCAAGAAGGTTGCTGTACTCCTCAGGTCCAAATAAGTTCACAGTTATGAACTCTTTTCTATTTTCAATGTCATCATTCTAATTAGCAATAGATACGGGAATACAGGGAATAGAAAGGGTCACTTTTACAGATGTATTTGAATACCAACACATTTGCTGCTTGTTTAGCTACGAAATGGCTGCAATGGATTGGAATGTGGGAACATGTAGAAAGAGATGCTTGCAATAGCTCTACTTCCTATACATTTGCCTAATTATTTTGGTTTTTCAAAGCAAAAATTTAAGTGGCTTATCTCTAAAATATGCTACTCTGTTCTTTGTGCAGCAGAAGATGCTGTAAGTCCACCATAAGAAAAATGCCTTACCATAAAAATGGGAAATTTGCTTTTGGGAAATGGAGTCCAAAATTCTTCCTGATTTCCTATTGTTTTAGTTAGCAGAAGCACCTGAAAGCTCATCTTTAACCCAATGCTTACTGCATGAAGACCACCCACCCCTAAACAGGCTCGAGTGAGTTTACGATCTCTCCTGATAAGACTGGTCAAACTCCTGCCACCACAAACAATGTCACTTTTCAACAAAATAGTCTCCACAACCAGGAAGCCCTGAAATGCCGCTTTTAATTTAAATAGTTTCAAACAGAACTCAGTTTAGGTCAAATCCCAGACCCAATGAAAGTCAAGGGTTTTGCCATCAGCTTCAACTGGTACCAGATTTGGCTCTTAATTCAGTGAAAAATACTTCTCACCATGTTAACTTTCCAACAATATTGCTGTCACTAATAAAAAGTGACATCATAGGTCTTCTTTAAATTACCAAAATTATTACATTTGCTTTTTTTCTGTATTTCCTCTCATCATTCAGAAATGTATACATAAAAAGCTTGCCTTTCTACTTGGCTTCCTCCTCTTGTCAAACGTATTCATTAACCCAAAAATTCAATGGTAGTGATGGTCACTTTGATGGTGGCATCACAGTATGAAACAGCTAATTATAAAGCAAAAGCTTCTATTTTAAAGACACAAATTATCTTGGTGACCAGGAATGATACAAAAGGAAATACAGAATATAGGACAGGTTTCCTAAAATACATTTGTAAACATTTGCCAGAATGTGGCAATGGTTCTTTAACATAAATTGGAACAATGTTGACATGTGACAGCTTCACATATGACATTTTAAAAAGTCAGTATTGGTTACGTATAGTGGCTATTTTTTGGGTAACGTTACCTTTTTAAATATAAAAACATCTACTTGGCATAACTCGGCACATAAAAAAGTGCTCTTTTTTTTGCAATACCATCCTTATTAGCTCAGTTCAAAACTTTCCTCAAGTTCTACTGTTTTTTTTAAAGGTAAAAACTGTTATATTACATTCAGTACATTTCGGCCGCCTGAAAACTTTCATTTGTCTTTTTGTCTGCTGCTGTTCTTATCCATACCCTGTTTATGTTCAGCTACTATTGCAAATTCCATCACATTGAATAAAGTTTACTGAAAACTTTTTATTGTAATCAAAAAGTGACATAACAGGGCTGTAATGTATTCTCTGCAAATCATTCTGCTGATATTTCAGAACTGATACCAGCTTTTTCTGCCAGGCAATTAAAAAAATTCAAATGTGAAAATTTTCACAGTACAGTAAACTCCACCCAAACTAATTAATGGTGGTTAAAAATAAGATGCCCCAGCAAAACCTTTCATGTTACATGGTCACAACTCACAATTCTGTACAAAATGTTCACTTTATAAAGCTCTGATGTAAAAATCAAATAATCAAGCAGCAATATTTTAAGTGCAGCACAGGGTCTTTCATGTCATTATTTACAAAGCTTGAATTTGTTTACATTATAACAAAATTTAATACAGATGACTTAGTAATTAAGTCAATTTTTCTTATCTGTCATTTTATACAGCGACAGATTTCACTTTTTGGTCATCTTTCTCTTTCTCCTTTTCTTTATCTTTGCTCTTCTTCGATTTTTTCTTCTTGTGTTTGTGTTTTTGGCTTTTCTCCAATTCAGATTCATTTCCAGTGTGTTTCTTATGCTTCTTGTGTTTTTTATGCTTCTTGTGTTTCTTTTTGTCCTTTTTCTTTTTCTTTTTCTTGCTGTCCTGACTCTCTGCTGAGCTAGCGCTGCTGCTGTGGCTTCGAGTCTGACTTTCAGAAGGGCTTTGACTACGACTGCGGCTAACACTGGGACTACTTTGACTCTGATTTCTACTTACACCAGGTTGGCCAAGCGTTGTTTTAACTGCAGTCTCTTTAGATTTATCCACTGCCTTTTCTTTCAGTTCTCTAGCATTTTTTCCTATAGAATCTTCATCTTTTGTCGACACATTACTCTCGCTATCGCTTTCATTGTAGTCTGGTACAAATGCAGCCTCATCAGTTTCTCTAGTTAAGTCAGAAGAGAGTCGAGAAGAATGGCTTACCTGAGGCTTAGGCTTGATGGTGCTTTTGTCACTAGGCCCAGTAGCATGTTCTCTCTCAGTTTTTGCATCTGGTGATCCATGTCTATAAGATGATTTATTGCCACTTGTCTCTCTGTCTTTATTGCTCTTTGTTTCTGGTATGTGTTTCTCTCTCTCTTTACCTGAACTTCTCTCTAGAGATTTGTGTTCATCTGATGAACGTTTGGAATCATAAGCCATTTTGTGATCATACTGTCTTCTGTCCCGCTGAGGACTATAGCTGCTCCTTTTGGACTCTACCGTTCCCTTTTTGGACAATTCTGTACGTTCCTCTCTTGGTTTACTCTTCTGGCCTGATGTAGACTCTCTATTTCGAGAAGGGGAGTCTTTTCTCCTTGTTAACTCATTCTTTTCATCTCTACGCTTGAAACTAGAATGATCCCTGCTGATATCATGCTCAGATTTTTTGTCCCTGTTAGGAGTAAAATCTCTAGCAGAGGATCCACGCCCGAAGTCATGTTTATCTGAAGTTCTGCTGTCTTTGGAAGATTGAGAAAGGTTTTTTAGGTTTCCTTGTTCAGTCCCACGTTCTGAGTGGCCTTTTTCTGGTTGAATACTGCTCTTCCTTCTCTCAGAGGTGTCTTTGTCTGACACAGAATGATCCCGGTCTTTGGTTTTCCCTTTTTCATTTGACACAGAATTTTTTGAACTTTTTGCTTCATGCTGGGAGCTTTCATAATTTGCTTCTTTTGCAGTTTTCTGTATTTTTTCCAAAGGCTCGTTTTCTTTTTCATTATGTTTCACAGGGTTTGTGGGCTTAGCACTGACATTTTTTACAACACTAGCAGGTTTTCCTACATTTGAAGATGCTTGTGTAGATTTAATGTCTTCCTCTTCAGACTCGAAGTCATCTTTATCCCACTTTGATTGAGGAACCTGAATCATAATAATGACATCTTCAGCAGGGGCTGTTATATCATTATTATATTCTTCCATAGTCTTAATGACCGTTCGTTTTGTGTCTGGCTTTTCTTCAGACTTTCTAACAGGGCTGCCTCCGGTAGAGCTAGTGCTAAGATGGGGGGGAAAAAAGGAAAATGTACACATTACTGAAGACCTAAAATCCACAGTGACAGCAGATTTTTGTTTATCAGAGCGATGTACTCTATCAAGTGGCTGTTTAACTTCACAATTTAAATTCTACATCTTCAATATTCCTTTCAAACAAATTCATATTATATATAAAAGTGGGCAAGAGAGGATGATGCCACAGGCTAAGAATTAGGAGCAATAAATTAACATCTCTCCACTATGAATTTAATTGGTTTATGCATTAGATTATCAGATTGGGGAATGTCTTATCTGATAATTCCTGTGTGTCCTAGTTCCACCAGTATTAGACAAATAAAGTAGTTCCTTCACCAATTCAACTGGCAGGACAGCAACCAATGACTCTCTAATTCTCCATCTGTCCAACTGAGCCATGCCACCTTTGTGTTACAATTACTAGGTATTATATTTATTATTAAAACTCCTCTTACAGTAATCCTAACACAAGATCTTGTGCCCCAAAGCAATAGACCTTAAAACAGTTTCAAATTTGTCTTGTTCTGCTCCTTTGATCATTGAAATGACAACAACAATGGAAATTCCATACAGGATGAATCTATTGTCTTGCTTTTAGCAGGGGCCAAATCTGACAGAACAGAATGCAGCAACCCATCCCACACAGTAAGTGAGGCACAGTACACACAACCAACCAGGTAATACTCTACATGAGTGGGTGATGGGGCGTAGCCCCAGCATTGGGTGGTGTTCCCTTGCACCTACGTCCTGCGCAGAGTGGAACTTGGCTGAATTCGAGGATCTAGCTCAAAGCATCTGCTTGTTTTACTTGAGTTTGATTTTTAACAGATTAGATTGTATTTTAACGGCTTGTCTACAGGAACAATTAGTTTACAGCAAGCTGGGGTATGAATCTACCTCACACTAACCTGCCGCAGACTAAGGCCTTGCCTACATTATGGTGTCAGGGCTGTGAAAATCCACATGTACACTAACAGTTCGTTAATGTGCTTTGCTCTAGTTCCATTTCAAAGAGGACTAGATCAAAGCACATTACCAAACTGTTAATGTGCCTCAGCAGGATCAACCCCCCGATTGCTGTGAACTTAATGTTCGCTTAGACAAGGCCATACGCTACAAATGTTTGTAGTTTAACACTACCATTGCTTGACTGTGTGCCCATATGCTCATTTCACTATAGAGTTAGTTGTTCCTGTCATTAGACAACTTAAAGATTTTATTTTATGGAGAGTAGAGACAAAATGAAGAAAGAAAATCAGAAGGTACCTGGTGTAATCGACGAGAGTTGAACTGGATCCATCAGCTGCTGTTACTTTTCTTCTCATTTTTCCTTTCACTTTTTCTTGTTTAACTTTGCTACTGGGAGGCTCAGGTTTCTCAGCAGGTTCTTTTGTAGGAGGTACATTTTCTCCACTTACAATCTTTTTGCCTGTTTCTCGGTTAAGCTTGATCTTTTTTGCTGGGGCAATCAGAGATGCAGCTTTGTCCTTTTCAGGGGATCTTTCTGTTTTTTCACCATCAGGCTCAGTTTTTCCCTTTGGTGATGGTTTAACTTCAGCAACTTCTACTTTAGAGGTTTTTAATGAAGTGGTTTCATGTTCCTTTTCTACCTTCTCCTCTGCTTTTCTTTTTCTTTTTTCAGGTTTTGTATCAGTAGGTTTGCTTTTTTCTATAGGTTTTTTTGACTTCTCTTCCTTGCTGGATGGCTTATCTGGCTTGGATTCTTTCGGATGCTCTTTCTTTGCTTTCTCGTCCTTGGCTGGCCTGGTTTCTGGATGCTCTTTTGTCACTTTTGGATTAGCTTTCCGTGGTGTGCCAATTGCCTTCTCATCCTTTTGAGAAGTTGATTTAGTACTGTCTGCCTTTGGCAACTCCTCCTTTGCTTTTTTCACAGAGGGTTCAGTTCGTGGAGACTTTTCACGATCAGCCTCTGCTTTTTCTTGGGGTGCTTTAGATGGTTTTACTAAACTGTCTTTCTTGGTGGTGGCAGTTCCTTCTGTTTTCCGTTTTGCCTTGTCAACTTTTACTTTCGGTTTATCTTTCTCTTTTTTCTCCTTTTCAGATACTGGTTTAAAAGCAATAGAATCTGCTTCCATAGGCTCATCCCTGACAGGTGTAGCATCATCCCTGCTTGGAAGCATGAACAATGAATCAGTTTTAATTTCTTCCCCCCCACCAGGTTCTCTGGGCTTTCGCGAGCCTTCCAACAAGTCAGCACTAGGAAAACCTTCATTATCTTCCCCTTTTCTTCTCTTTCTGTGCTTTTTATGTTTATTTCCTTTACCATCTCCAGGTGGATTTTCAGCTTCCTTCTCTTTTGATTTTGTAGGGTCTTTAATGTTGTGGCCTTCTCGGCCTGAAGGCTTTTCTGGATAATTGCTACCTATATTGCGACTTCTATGGCTTTGTCCACTAGCAAAATCCTCTCTACGACCCCGAGCATATGGAGAATTCTCTCGCCTGGATCCTGGTTGACCAAATCGATCTGGAGAAAAGTTCTCTCTATTGACTGGAGGTCTAGGCTGGGCTCCAGCAGCATAGCCCTTGTAAAACTTTTCATACCACTCTCGATAGTTCCTTTCCCATTCTCTGTATCTTTCCTTTTCAAATGGATCTCTAAAATCAACAGATCTGCCATAATATGCCTTCATGTCATATGGTGGAACTTCTCTATACCGGTTAAAAAATTCTCTTTCCCCCTCCCCTTGAGGTATAGTCCGCTTAGTGGGGGATTGGCCTCTAAAAACTGGAGATCTTGATCGTGAATGGTATCTTCTATATGGGGGTGACCTTGATCTCGAACGATGATATCCATGGGACCTTGACCTAGAACGATAATTACGACTCTTCCCCCTGCCTCTTCTTGGGTAGGGAGGGGATCGTGAGTATGAACGAGAGTGTGAGCGACTAAAGGACCGAGAGTAGGAACGGGAACGGGATGAACCTGATCTTGACTTGGAGTAGGTATATGAACTTCTAGAGTAAGATGAAGCACTATAGGGTGACTTGGACCTTAAAAACAAACAAACAAACAAAAACCAAAACACACTTTTAATAGTCCCTTCACTCTACTTTAAAAAACAAAAACAAAAAAAACCCATCCTCCCCAAAAATATTTTCCCCTTTTCTATGATGTTACCAAAACCCACCGTAGGCAGTTAACACAGTCATGATGCCATTGCAAACTTCTTATGAGTAATTTGTTGCATAAGAGTCTCTTTGCATGGCATACAGAAGTTGCTCATTTGTTTCAGCTATCGTAACAATTGATACAGGAAGGCGACAGACCCAGAGTCTAGCCCAATCACTCATTTCCATCATACTGACTTACATGTTTGTTAATTGATTTAACTGGTGTATAGTGGCCTCTACTGGTACATGTAAGCACTGACAAATATTTCACTATTCAGCAAATGAGTCTGTACAGATCATTTATGTTACAATAGGATGCTAAAAGGGCAAGTCTAAGTACCTAAAGTGCAGAATGAAGCATTAGAAGACCATCAATTAACTTAAGGACACTAAAGCTAAATCTTAATGAAATGCCAGCTCAGTCAATTTAACTTTACTGTTTATTTGGTAATTGGCACAGTAGGCATAATATTATGTACTGCAACACTTATATATGGGGCTATTCAACTAATGCTTTCAGCTAGATCTTCTTGATGGAGGTGAGTGCAATACACATTGATAAAGCCTAAGAACAGTAACCTTGTTTCTAGTAAAACAACATTAAAAACCTTTTAGCTTCCAATTTGGAACTTTTGGAAATAGAACAAATGATTCAGTATTACTACCAATACTGCGATTTGTATGGTGGTGTTACTAAAGAATTATTCAGACCAATATTCCAGAACAGATCTGTGCTACTAGGGTGGAAAGCTTTTCATGACTGTTTCCCTGAAGATTTTTCCTTATAGAAACTTTAAGAAAAAAAAATGCCTAATGTAACAGAATCATAGAATTGTACGACTGGAAGGGACCTCAGGAGGTCATCCATTCCAGTCCCCTGCACTTATGGCAGGACCAGGCATTACCTAACAGGTGTGTGTCTAACCTGCTCTTAAAAATCTATGACAGAGATTCCTCAACCTCCCTAGGCAATTTATTCCAGTGCTAACTACCCTGACAGTTAGGAAGTTTTTCCTAACGTCCAATCTAAATCGCCCTTTGCAATTTAAGCCCACTGCTTCTTGTCCTATCCTCAGAGGTTAAAAGAGAACAATTTTTCTCCCTCCTCCTCGCTACTACACTTTCATCAGTTCCCCATGAAATAGTCCTTCAGCCATAATTTAACAAATATTTTTTAAAAAATTAAACAGCAGCAAATGCAGTTTCTTCTCATTCCTGAGAAATGTTTAATGAAGTGAAGTGAATTTAATGCTAATGAAAGGCACCATATATGTAGCCCTGGAAGTTAAACTTTTCCAAAGGTCCAAAGTCTAGTTTCCATAGACTAGATGACACAGAGATGGGGTAGTGGACTCTTCCCACACACTCCTAAGAATCACCGAGAGAGACGCTGGGAATTCACAATGAGCACATCTATTCAGTTTTTAGCCGGTTATGAGACAGTCTACAAGGGTGCCACCATAGGGACAAGGATTTCCCTCACGCACTAAGACAATTCCAGATGGGTCAAACTGCTGCAAGATAATAACTATTTCTGGTCTATTTCAATCTGAGCCAAATTTGAAACATGATCTACCCAGGAAATTTGTATCATATTGCTAATCCCTCTAAAGAGAGAGGGATGGAGTAAAATTTATGTGGTTCTCCATTACAGATATATAAAATAATTACCTAGAAAATGACCGTCTACGTTCCTTTTGAATCTTCTTATATTCCATCAATTCCTTAGCAAAATCATTTGTAAACTCATCTAGTTTGGACTTTTTCTTTTCTCTGTTAAAATAAAATTATGATAGCTTGACTATTTATGCACAAAAAAGAACTCAAGAAACAAACATTAATATGAAAAAACTGACATCACATGCAAATAAAAAAATGAACATCCTATTTTTATGAAAAAACACTAATATTTCCTATATGAGTTCCATGGCAAACTTTAGAATTACAGTTGTCTTGTTTTAGTTTTGTAGGTTTACCGTCTGTAATGCAAAGCACATTGGAAAAATTTGCTTTATATGTCACTTTTGCTTATGGCAGATGCATTTTAGTGTAATTGCTGTCCAATATGCTATTGAAATAGAATAATGAAAAATAATGCAACTTCATTCAGAGCCAAATACTTACTCCTCTTTAAGTCTCCGCTGCTCTCTGTAAAACTCCTCCCTAGATAAAGGAGGTGCTTGTGTCGTTGGGATGGTATTTGAATGAGCCGTTGGTACTGCTGTTGGTACCCAAGGTGTTGATATGTTTGCAGGAGTTGGGGGGTATCCCGGTGGGGGGACATTGTACCCAGCAGGTGGAGGTTGACCAGGTGGAAACTGAGGAGGAAACTGTGGTGGAGGTACCCCCGGTGGAAGAGGAAGTGCATGGGGAGGTGGAGGAAACAGGGGAGGTGGAGGCACAGTCACAAAGACAGGTGTTGATGCTGGTAGTGTTGGGGCCTGAGTCCTTTGTGTACGTTCACTATGCGGGCGTCCTCGATTTGAACTTCTAAAGAAACCCAAAAACATGTGTCACTGTTTGTTACACTCTGCCCTTATTTTAAAAGAGGAAAGTGAATGAAGCTGGTGTCCCTCTGAGGTCATTTCCTGTCCTTGTCCTCAATTTAAGTCTCTTCAACTCTTCCCTGCTTATGTCTGCTCATTTCATCCTATACTCCTCTCGTGCTCTTGACTCTCCCCGCCATATCCTCGCACCCAAACTGCTCCCCCAGTCTTCTTTCCTCACGCTCAGCTTTGCAATTTTGGATGGATGTTCCCTATGCTTACAACAGTCTCCCTCTTCACGTGAACCAAATGCCCACCGCTTCTCTGCCAACCTCTGACATGTTTAATACTTTGTACTTCTCATCTTCAAAGCACTGTACAAATGTTAACTAATCTTCTCTTGAACTTCTTTCTTAGAGCCTTCCTATGGTGTTGATCTCACGATGATGCATCTGCACTTTCTTGTGCCTGAACTGCTGTCCTGTTTATTGAGTTTGAGATTTTAAGATATCTGTGGTATGGATCTTGTATTTTTAAAGTGTTTTGTAAAGTGCTATGTATGCTTACAGCATAACAATAATTAATAAATGAACATACAACCCAGAAAGAAGGATCAGCTGGATGATGAAATACAGGATTGAAAGAAATCAGCTTCACCATTTGAAAGCACTAAGTCAGAGCTCAAAAACTGCTGTAAGGTAAATGTTGGGGGGGTATTTGTATACTTTAAATATTTTAACCACTATCAACCAAATTCTTTAATAAATACAATTTATAACTTTGATGCTGATTTCTAATAGCTTCAAATGGCAAAGTCAATTCCTTCAGCCCTATTCTGCAAACTATCAAGAGGGCAGTTTTCCACCTGATTTTTTAAAATTATGTTTGAGATTTTAAAATCTTTTTAATGATGTATTCTTTGAAAGTGGATTTATTTTTTGCAATATCTTTTAGGTTACACTGGAATTTTCCTTTAGATAATCCTAAGGGAATCTACAGTCCCAATTTGTTAAAACAAATTCAGAATAATCCATATAAAAATGGCGATTACCACTTGTCATAGGTTCACACCTGTCTACGTATACTTAGATAACAGTGGTTTACAATGAAATATGTTCAATAAGCAAGTCACAGTTTAATTTAACAAATTAACAAACTGCTTAGAAGCATTACAAAGTGCAATATTCTTTGTAAATATACTTACGGTTCCCAGCCTGGCCTGTTGCCTGCAGAGCGAACCGTATTGGTTCTTATTGGCTGACCTATTTGGAAAAAAAAAAAAAAAAAGTTATTCCCTTTAGTTTATCTGAAGATACATTTCTATAAGAACAGGGCTGAACTTGTGGTTACTCACCAGTAGTGGGTATTGACTGTCCTTGTGAAGCCAGCTGACCTTGTAATGCTTGTTGTCTTAGTACAGGAACCTGGTAGCCCTTAGAGATCAAGAGGGAGAATTCAGAAGACATCTCAAAACATGCAAATTATTATATATGTTCAAGTCAAATTTACCTTCTCTTCCATCACAGTGCTAATCAACAGAGAGGAAGAAGTTTTAGAATGTTCAGAGGCAGTCACAATGGCAGCAGGAGGCATAACACTATCAGCATCACTGGAAAAAACAAGATTTGTGACATTCAAATACGGTGTTTTAAGTTACTGAAAGTAAAAGAACTGAGATATGTAAGAAAAAGCTGCACAAATTTTAATTATTGCAAATAAGAAAATGTTGCATAAAACAGATTTAGGAGTAAAAAGGCAAAGTACAAGTTTACTGAAGGAGTGAGTTTTACATGTATTTTTAAAGGGGAGGGTTAGAAGGGAACACAGATACGTTTTCCAGAGTAGCCTCTATATTTTCACATGCAAGTTTTCAAATGTGTACATTTAGACTTTGACATACAAATCTCTGTTCCAGGGTGTGTAAAATTTAGTACATACATAACTTCACATAGCAGTTTAGTGGCTGGGATGAGATCACTTGAAATTTGGACCCCCAGGTGTTTAATGATACAGGTATGCTATACTGTACACTTGTATTATATCCTTGTATTTCACGGTGATGTTCATAGTACCTTTTACAGAGCTGAAGAGCTCTGTGTAAGCTTGAAAGCTTGTCTCTCACCAGCAGAAGATGGCGCAGTAAAAGGTATTACCTTGCTGCCCATCTCTCTAACAAGTAGGTCGACACTTTCTTGGATAAAAGTACTTACTGTCTTCCAGGTTCAAACCACAGAGCTAGAGATGTGATCCTTCAACTACAGTTTATTTTTTTTAAAGTCTACTTCAGTGTAATTTCACAGGAAGTAGCTCTGGACCTTAAAATTACAGTGTGAAGAATTAAATTTACTTCTTACTAATGCTGTCTGACCCCTCTATGCCTCAAACCTTCATATGTCACTGTTGCTTTGATTTATGTACTTCACAGTAGCTAGGTCAGACTCTGTCCTTTCCAGACTACTGTACCCCTTTCAGGAGTCTGACTGGTCTTGTATACTCGCAATTTTCACCTCATTTAAAAACTTGCTTACAAAATTAGACATAAAATACAAAAGTGTCACAGGAAACTATTATTGAAAAATTGCTTACTTTCTCATTTTTACCATAAGAAGTCAATTGGAATATAAATATTATACTTCCATTTCAGTGTATAGTATATAAAGCAGCATAAGCAAGTCATTGTCTATATGAAACTTTAGTTTGTACTGACTTCGCTAGTGCTTTTTATGTACTTGTTCTAAAACTAGGCAAATATCTAGATGAGCTGATGTATCCCCTAGAAGACCTCTGTGTATCCACAAGGATTTACATACCCCTGGTTGAGAACCTCTGATATAGATAATATAACTTGAACAGAAGGAGTAATATAAATGCAAATGGCAAGTTTTATGTGTAGATGCCTTTTTGTAGTTTGAGAGAACACACCTAGTCTCCTCAGTAGTAAGAAAAGCAAACCTAACAGGAATAAAAACGCTTTCCATTTGGAAGGGACTGATGGATGTATCAGGTAGCGAACAGAGTTCCTATAAGAGGATAATCCTACACCAAGAGACTTAAAATAGTTATCAAGACAAGTGCTTCTAGGAAACTGGATGCTCTTGAGTAATGCATGTCACCAACATATCATAAAACTCTGTCTTTATTTAAAGCAATGGTACGCATCTCCACAGGAGCAGGGTAATGTAACATTCTTCTACATAGAAGCAGATACACACGAACGAAACAAAACTTGATGTGCCCTAACTCAAAATAGGTAAGAAAAGTCTACTGAAACAAATGTTTGAGTGCCATTCTCCTATGGAGCCCCTCTAATGAAAGCATAAGGTCTCACAAGGCTATAAAGTATTCAGATGTTGAATATATATAATATGTCAAAGAACACAACTGATTTTGAGGTGGAATGGAGGAGGGGAAATTAAGTTATGGTGGAATTCCCAATCAGAACACAATGTACATGAAAGAAGAGTTACATCTGGCACCCAGATACTCTCTTAAAGATCTGTTAAATTACAGCAGTAAAAGTGAAAGACAATACAATAAATAAGAACTCCAAGGCTGTACTTGGAGCTGGAAAGGAGAGGTCTGTCAGTCAACCATCACTAAAGCATGTACAAACAGCGACCAACAAGATAAAGCATTAGAAATAAATGGAAGTGGAAAACCAGCACAAACATTTTAATTTATTTTCCAGTTGTGTTAACCTACAGGTTTACTTACTGAAAAGGTCCTTCTGGTTTTTCAGAGTGAAGAGACACTGACATTGTTGCAGAGATATCAGCAGCAGATGCAGTGGCAGAAGACTGATTTACTGGCAAAGTAGTCGTCACAGAAGATTGACTAGGAGTCAATGATGATGTTAGAGAAGGTGCAGAAGTGATTGGAATCATCAGAGGATCCTGTTGTCTGGAAACTGTGGGCCTTACTGCAGGTTGCAGGTTCCGCTGAACTGTCTGTCTTGGTGGTTGTATCTGCTTACGGAGCCTTTTTGTGTAACCGGTTTCATTTTTGAAGTTGTTTACAGCCTAGAGGTAGAAAAATCATGATTCTGTAAAAGTTATTATGTATCTATATTATGTTCCATATAAAAAGCTTCCTGAACTGAGAGTTAAGGTTGCTCAGTTGTATTTCCTTATGACATACAGACTGAAGTACAAACGGATTTATGAGACTAGAATATTGGTTCACGTGTAGATTTTAGGAAGGACCACTGACAGGTTATGCTTGACAATTTATATATTCAATAATGAAAATATCTGTCAACGTTCCTTGCTAAAAATCTACAAGTGAGCCGATTTTCTAATCTCAAACTAGCAATTTGCTATCTATATTCTTAGAGTGATCATTTCAAAATAGACAATTAACAGATTTGAAGTGCAAATCTCAACCAGCCTTAACTAATGTCTCCATAAAGCAGAATTTTCTTGTCTCTTAGTTACTTACAAAAAGATGGACTTTTCTTACATACTTCGTATGTAAAGTGAAGTTACCTGGCGTAAGAATTTGTTGGCAATTAAAGCATCCGGGGAAACATCTGTTTGATGACAAGTTGGGCAGGTATGTTCCTCTGATTCCAGTAGTGATGTTCTGATACCTGCGAACAAATTAGAAGTATCTGAGCTAACAAATATTTGGGTCACACTTTACTCTCATATACCTGTACACAACTAAGATTGGGGTCCATGGGAAATATGGATTGGGTTTAAACATTTAAACAGAATAAGGGCTGGTCTATACTTACCGCTGAGATTTGGCAGCGGTCGACGGGAGATACGCAAGCAACGTAAAAAACGTGCGTAACTCACGTCGACTCCGCTGCTTCAGTTCAGCGCGCCGTCCAGACTGCGCTGCGCCATTTTCGGAGGTGGTTTTCATAGGTCGATTTCTGAATTGACTCAGTGAGTCTTCACAGACCGCTCAGTCAACCCAGAGAAATTGATCTGACAGTGTCAAATTTGCCGCCAGTATAGACCTAGCCTTATTGAGAAGTTTTAGTACGTGGTATTATACTTCAATAATATAAACGACAGGCTAATTACAAAAATATATCTTTGTAAAAAAAGAGGATTTATGGGTCATAAAAGAAAAGAACTGTTCCCACAGCTTTTTAAAAAAAATGCTAGTTTGGATTTAAACATTGTTTAGTGTTTGCAAATCACAGTACAAGGTAAAGTTAGTGCATGACAGCAAGCGAAACTAACTTAGCTAGCTTATTTTCATCATCTAGTGGAGTGGGATACAAGAAGTAATCAACTTCTAGAATTTAGATTAATGGGTAAATTTTATTTTTAAGAAAGCATTGGTAAATTACATCAAGATTACATTTTAACCAACTGTCCCTTTAAAAGGGGAGTTTCAAGAGCCCATCTTTCTTCTTGTTTAATCTTACAGTGAATTGCCAATGCTGAATTTGGGATACTAACCATCTATATGGTGAAGTGATGGTGAGTATTACCAACTGAAACAAGAACAAAGCAGAAGAAGGCCTTAATGCATTTATTCTAACAACATCAGTGACTACAAAAAAAATACAAATGTTCGTTTCTTATGTTTATCCATCCCTATGTAAAAAATTCCTCTAATTGGAGTTCCAGCCAAAATCTCCAGCATTTTTCCTTTCCACCAAGATAAAAATGAAAAGATTATCTGGTTAAGAGACACCCATGTTTCAGAACCCAGTAGCACAGCAATTGTTGTTAATTCAGATTCCTGTTCATTTTACAAGAGCAATTGGCATTTTGAGTTAACTGTAATGTCAGAATATGGCACTTACATTCATCACAATAACTGTTTCCACAGCAGGGAATGACAACTGCATCATTCATTATATCTTTGCAGATTAGACATAACAATTCATCTGGAATAGGATCATCTTCTTCTGAGGAAGAGGATGGTTCCTCTGGTAGGAAAGGGGGCTTTTCTTTCTTCCCTATAGCGTAAGCCTCCCTGAAAGAAAAAAATTCAGCCTGTTTAAAGAAGGGGCATTGACATTTCTGATTTTTACGGAATCAATAAATTAAGAAAACTTGCTGAGTAAATTCAACCATATACTTAGTATTATATAACATTATACAGCAGAGATTTAATCCCTAAACAAGTAAGTGGTCATTTATTGCATAATTAGCACAGATCTAACATGATGCTGTTTCTATATAAGGAAGTACATAATGGAAAATTTATTCAGGCTTAGAAAAGGTGGAGTTGCAGCTGTGTAGCACGTACCTTTTTAAAATTACAGTATGACCTATATATAAAGGTTATGTAGATACCTCTCCCTCAATCCACTACACCAGTATTTTCTCGGTTTCCAAAAAAAAAGTGTTATATAAAAACTTTTTATATATATTGATGTTTTAAAAGGGATTTTATCAGGTCAAGTAGTTACTTATATTTTTGGACAAATTTTGATGCACACTACATACAGCGCAATCACATTCAGATGATCTGCCATCACCACCACCAGACCATGCATATAAACCCAAGTATTTGTGCACGGATGTACTTTTGTAATTCTTACCCTTCCTTCCTCCTCCTCCTCTGCTCTTTGCTCTCACTTGTTGATAGTAATCTCTTCAGGAGGACACTATCTTTTGTATCTAAAGTGTCTGCACTATTTAAAAAAGGTACTGCTCATCTGCATAAGTGTTTGCTGGATTAGGACCTTACAGGGGATAACTATTTTCTACTGAGTTTTATGGGCAGTGAAACAAATAGGGCACACTCAGATCGCCTAAAATTCTAGTGCCTTTACTGCAAACCCAATCACTTCCCTCTCTTGAAAACTATGATTTTAGAAACAAATCAATTTGACTGTGCCCAATCCTTCCCAGTTTGCGAGAGGAACCTCCCTCTTCACCCTCACCTGGAGGTTGGGAAGAAGCCTCTATGTTACCCCTTAGTGTTGGCCATGCATGGGTTTCTAAGCGTGAGATGCATTTCCACTAGACCTGAATTTGCAGTGTGTTTTGCACAAAGTACTTTTGGATTTCAACATATGAAGAGGTTTTTTTAATTCTTGCTATTACTGGTTTTTTTTTGGTATATCTTAATCAGTTTACATAAAAACACTAAAGGCCTTCTGACCTTAAGATCTTTGGTGTCTTGGCTGAAACTGGCAGGGTTTTGCAAGAAACCTTTGACAGATGTAGCATAAGCTGAAAATCAGCTTTTAAAAAAAAGTGCTTAATGACAGCTGCAAATATAATTTAAAACAACATCACCAGCACTCCTACAGCAGAGATACTGACTACTAGCACTTGGAGCAATATTTTTTTTACATTTAGAAGGGTTTAAACAATTATTGAAAAAGCACAATTTGTCTATGGTTTAAATGACATAAGGCAGGTCCAGGCTGCTAACAAGCTTCATTCTAAAGCCATTGCTGTTCAATAACTGAATGTATTGAAACCTTTCAGGATAAAATTACAGAGGCAGGCAACTATTATAGCCATTTCAAAGACAGTAAAAACAGAGGCAGAGTGTTTAGGTGACTTGTGCAATTCACACTAAGTCCATTATACTTAAATGAAGGATTTATCTGTAAGCCAAAGCTTTTCAGTCAACAATGGAAATGGACAAGATCAGATGTTGTTGCTGCGGATAATCCAAAATGTTTTAGGCTTTAGCTGCATTGGCCCAATATTCACTAGCTCAGTGCTAATTTCTATGAACTAATATACTGCCAAAGTGGATTACCTGCAACAGCAAAATGAACACAATTGGAGGTTTGGGAGGGAGGTTGGAGGAGGTGCCTGGATACAGTGACACACTCACATATTGTGTGCATATATTTGTATAGAAAGTTACGAGCTTATGTATGAGTGGAACACGAAAAAGGTTAAAAATACATTTTGACCAGCTTCAGGGCGTATCAATATTCTCCCAGTTACAGCCACAGCAGTTTGCCAAGGCTGCACCTCATTAGCATTACATAGAGCAGACTACAGCTACTGATACTGAGCTAGAGCCCATTACAGATGCCAGCCTATGTTACTCCATTTTGATTTAAGTACTTGCACATGCAGTCTCTGTAGGTTACACTTTGGCCACCTCTGAAGTACTAAACACTTACGCATCGATAGTTGGTATTGCATATTTTCCTGTATTTGTAAGCATAGCGCCCTTTGTATTGGGATCCTTCACTTCCATCATGAAACTTCTGGGAATTCCTGTGCTCTTTTTAATCCTGGGAACAGACTCAAAATTTTTGTCCTGTTAAGAAAAAGAATCCAGATATATTTCAGCTTTAAAGGTAACCCACTTAAAAGAACATATGCATGCTTAGTGTATGTGTGTCAGAGGTAAAAATATATTTTTGTATCTAAATTTTTTTCTTTGCAAAGATGATTTATCTGCATGAAAAATACATATAATTCCTTAGCTGAATATGGCACTGCAAAAAAATTAGGTGTTTTGAACTCAGTGGGACAACTCGTGTGTGAAGTCAAACATAAGCACAAGTCTGCAGTACTAGGGCCTAAAGTGATAATCTCTCCATTCATGTAATAAATAGTGACTGTAAAGTATTTATGCCTCTGACTAGATGTCACATACATATGAATCTACAGGAGGAGAATGGTTGAAAGATGTATCCTCTTTACAGTCATGTATAAAATTAAATGCTAAGAAAGCATTCAAATGTGAATTGGTTTAGTCATACAAAATCTATACTGAAAATATTAACGATGTGACAAAAGTCTGAAGGTAAGCATGAAGCATGCCACAACCTGCAGTATGAAGGAACAAGGTGCTTTGGAATGAGTTAAGGAGATGACGTGCAAGGGATATGGAAAGGACAGGACATACCCCCTTCTCTACAATTTCTCTCCTTTTCTTTATGATCATCTTAAAATATTTTGAAGAAATTTCTTGATTTTTGATAACTCCCTGCACAGTTTTTAGAATCTATTCTATAAAATCATTTTACTCCTCACATTGAAATGAGGCTAACTATCATGAACATAATTAAATCTTTGCTCCTTACATACACTTCAAATGTGCAATATTTACTTTCAAAAGTAGTAACACTACAAAGGTCTTCTTTCTCCTTAATTTCTTGTAATTCAGAGGAACACAAGTCAGAAAAACTCTCAGAGAATGGAATGTACAGTGCATCCCTATTATGGAAAAAGATACTAACTCTGAAAATGAAATATTTTTCATTTTAAACCCAGCCAGAAATCTGAATTACTAAAAAAGCTTTGCCACTCTACCAGGGTGAATGTCTTTCAAAAAATAGTATACCATTAAACACTATCAGCTGCAATGCATATGCACAAAAGGAGGAATTTAGGGCAGAGTTCCAACCTTTGCTATGAATTATCTTGCCTATGTATTTAAGTTAGACCATAAACTTCAATAACCTCATACTACACATTTCACCATAGTCTCTTACCCCATTTGTTGGACAATTCTTTATGTAATGACCAGGTTTTCCACAACGAAAGCAGGTATATGATGGTGGAGGTGGACCCAAAGGTTTCTTCATGTAACTAAAAAGATTTAAAAAAGGTGTCCAGTTTTTAAAAAGAACACAAGCATATCTGTACAATTTGTCCATAATCTTCAAGGAACAGATTTGACATTATAAACACTTACTTGATTGGATCATATTCATGGCCAGACTGTGACATCATAGCTTTTATTTTATCTTCTTCAGAAGCATTGGCTTCAGCCAGATTGGCAGTCTGTTTAATAGGTAATTATTTGACACACACATTAGAAACACATTTAAGTCCACACAGCCAAAGACAACACCACTCATCCAATCCTGTAAAGAGCAGCAAAATCTAACTGAAGTTGCATCAAAACAGCTGCTTATATTATATATTGTCATGAAGATGTTCTGGGGAGTCCTTAAGCCATTACATGATGTTTGTGTGCCTGTTAGCCTATTTGAGAAACGATCTTCAACACTCAAAACCTTAGGCTCTGTTTGTACCTTACATAAAGACTTGTGTAACTGCTCCAATTTTCTTTAAAATAAAAGTGGACTTGGACTTAAGCTAAGTGTACAAAAATCATATTCAGTACTTTTAAGTTAAATAAATTGAATTTTAAGCTCCAGACTATATGAGAAAGTATGTTCACTGTGTATTTGTATTCATTCAGAAATATGGATACAAGTTAAATAGCAGTATTTACATTTCACAGTGTTAAAAGGACACAATTTGAATTTTTTTAAGTTCAGGTTTCTGATATAGCACCCTTGAAGGGCATGTGCTTTTAAAATTTCTTTAGTTTTTTAAACATGGTATTTGTGTTCCCCTGCTGAGGTTCTAGACGTGTCCTTTCAGTAAAGGAGAAACTGAAAGAGTGCTGTCACATGTGTAAACAGGCTAAAACATGTATTTTGTTAACTATAAACTATGAAGTGTTGTAACTACAGCAGGTACAACCATTTGTAGATAAATAGCTTTCAAGTTGACTGTGTCTCTTTAATATGCACTGTACATGTAATCCTCAGATGTGGAGCTAGTCTTTCAAAATATTGAAGCCAACTGAGAAAAAAATCTCAATTTACCATTATTGTTAAAATATTATACACTAGTCCAGATACAAGCAGGGTCTAAGGGAGTGACTGCTAATTACTTGGATCTTCAAGCACCTAACATTCAGATCAACCATTCATAGTGTTTTATCATTTTATACATTCATTCACAAAAGCAACCAACTAGTTTCAACATTTTATTAAATGGTTGTTTCATATACACAGCTTTTCTTAACAGTAACATAATCCAGATTGACATCTATGAAACCATTTCCATTAACATTTACAGAAAAGGTGATTTACAGATACTTAACTAATTTGTTTGAACCCAAACAGTTTACAAACATTCAAAAGCACAAAACATTAGTAGGAATAGACCAAAATTCCAATATGGCATTTAATACATAATAGGAATAAAACAGAAAACTGTTAAACACATTGCCTCCATGCTAAGCCAGTCTGTGCTGTAGAGGTTAAAAGTAAGTAACAGTTTTAAGCTGCTTTATGTTATGTTTCTGCATTTTTTCAGAAATACTTAAGTTCTCTCAAAAACTTAAAAAGGAATACACCACTTGGACAGCTTTTCACATCTTAGAATAAGAAAGTTGACATGAGTTTACAAAACCAAGGACAGATTTAGGGACAGCACTAATGGAAGCCAATCTCTTTAGATGGCTATTTTTCAAGGTAAATTTCATAGTTGCCAAATGCATGAGAGATTTTCATGTTTATAGTGGAAGGGAAGCAATACATGGACAGAATTATATTTTTCCCTGGAAAACGAACTCCAGTCTTAACACTCAAAAGAAAGGAAGTCTAACTACTCTGAATTATGTCCTAACCTTTCTAATCTTTTAAATTTTAAAAGAGCAATAATTTACTCAGCTGATACTATAGTATCTTTTTAATAAGTGTAGTCACACTAGTGCTTTCCCAAACAAAGTCACACATTATTGAGCAGAAAATGCAAGCAGTTTCATAGCAAAACATGGCATATACAACAGTTTCAGAAGGTCACATTTGCCAATATGCCACACATACACATTGGTATATTCCTATAAACAACTGATACATTTACACAATTTACAAGTCTGTGTTCAAACAAATTAGGTTGTATAAATGTTGTCCACTGTATATATATATATATACACTACAAGTCTACAACTTATGAAATTATGTGCATCACTCAAATAATTGGTCTATCACTGGAAAGTCTAGAAATCCAAAAATAATCATGCAATTGTCCATATTAAGGAAAAGCTTCTATTTTGGCTGTTGCAAAAAAACCCTGGAAAGTCCATAACTTACAGCCAAAATATATTAAATTCTTCTTTAAAAATTGCGCTAGTTTCCAATGCAAAATTAACGAAACGCATGAAAGAAACGGTAAACAGCTTCTGAAGTGCTTCTTCCGTGTGTCTTGAAGATGAGTAATACTGCAACATTATGCTGAGGCTGATAAGGTACTCCCCTTCTATCTTCCCAAACTGGGAACTACTCTTTACAGGATAGTATCAATCAATATATACACAAATTTTCAAGTTAAAGTCAGCACTTTTCACGAATATAAATTTTTGCTCAAATTACAAAATTAGTCAGATATAGATCACAATATCAGACATTTAAATATCAAGCAAACAATTCATTCAGTTATATTTGGCAAGAATATATATGTATATATACCTTTGTAAGCTGGGCCAGAGAAATAGATGCAGAAGAGTCATCAATCTGTTCACAAAAAATTAAACACACATTCAAGTTCCACAATCAAAACAAAGCGATATTTAGCCTCTACTGTAGTTTGAATGTCTATACTGGGTACTTTTTGTGTCATTGACAGAGGCATTTTCCAACGTAGTGCAATTTTTATTTGCACAAAATAAATGGAGCCCAAAACCATGGCAGCTTTAAAAATGTGTGTGAGATCAAGAGATGTCAGCTTGTAAGGGGAAGACATTGAAATAACAAAGCAACTTGCTGAAGTCAATTTATTGCTTCAGAGCCTCTTCTCTTGATGAGACCCCATAACTCCTTAAATCAATAGGACTCAATATATTACGGACAAAATAAATACTTCTCACTTTGAGCTAACTAGGTTACATTTTTTAAAATAATTTTTTAAAGTTAGTTTGAGAAAGAATTGTGTTATTATAGAAATTTATTTAATATATTTTGTAATTTAACACTTAATCATGAATGTGTGTGGTTATGCTTTTGTGAAGTACACTCTAGCTTGTTGTCAAACGAAAGCATAGGCACATCAGCCCAAAGACATAAAAGAACTTGGCAAAAAAATCCATTTAATAAAAGCCATCCGTCCACTGACCTATAAGTTGCAAAATAAACTGTCTGGATCAAATTAGGACAAGTAAAAAGCTGTGTAATTCTATATGCCATAAGAGTTTACTGGAACAGGGTAGAAATTGAACAAGTCCGTTTTATTAAAACAGAGGGGTATATTATAAAATTGGACTGAAAATGTGCAACTTACTTTATACAGATCTTTCAATATTTTCCCTCCCACCACCCAAAAAGACAATTTTAATAGCAATCACGAGGAAAGGTTATGGACTCCGTTATGACAAAAGCAAGAAAGCATACTTTCAGTGATGAGGTAAGAACGCAGATCCCGACCCTGCAAGCTGCTCATCCATGCCGACAGACCCCTGTGCCTGCCCAGACGAAGTACCTTGCAGGAAAGTGGCTGATTTCAAGACTTCAAATGGATCATTGACTGCAGCATAAACTGAATTGCCAATTCAAAACTATTGGTAATGCGTAATTTTTCTACACATGAAAAGGACAATTAATTCCTGTGCTCTTTGTAGAGGTATCAAATTGTAACATGCCACTATCAGCAAAAAGAATAAAATGATTAACTCAAAATGATACTTAATTATCAAAATAAAATTTGTATAGAGAAAATATTTAGAGATTTTGGGCTCAGTGGTTATTTTGACTTAAAATTAAATTGACTAGAGAACTGGAATAAAATTTCACAAGTTAAAGACCTCTCTCAAGAGAAGCAAATAATATCACTAGCGTAACTTGAAGAAAGATTACCTTTTTTAAAAAAGGGAATGGGTTTTTAAAGAACCTTACAGAAATCCTACATTACTTAATATAGTAGAAGTGTTCCATGGAATAATTTTATTATTCCAACTTTGGGGAAATGTATCTATAATGACCTATTCTTCATTCAGTCAAAAGGGTCTCAGAGTTCATGATTCCTCCACCACATGGGACTCTTCTGCACAAGAGCATTACTTGGCAACACTACTTTTATGCTGATTTTTACTGAATTTTAAAGATTTCAAGAAATGATACTCCTGAAGGTATTCCATGAAGAGGAAGAATTCGAATACTCAGAATCTGAAGACTCCTTTTAACGATAATGCTTTGAGAATTTTTTTTATTATAATAAATTTCCATTTTAGACAATTTAAGTCTGTTGTAAGATCTCTATATGCTATTGTGAACGCTCTACATTCAATTATGTTAAAAAGGGAACTGTAGTTAAATAACCAGAAAGCTGTTCCAGAAGTCTCTCCTTTTTACATGTGGAAATAAAGAGGGCTATGTTTTACCATTAAAGCTGTTAAACACAAAAGCCCAGAAAATAATGTTAACAGTTCATTAAGTGTTATGAATGTTTTAACAATTTTTTGCCAGTGCTGGACTCCTCAATGTTTAACAGTACAGTTGCAAGAGTCCAATGGATAGCTTTTCCAAATTAGTCAAATTTTCTATCTTGGGAACAGTGAGATGGCTTAGTAGTTAAAATTTTCTCATGAGACTGCATTCATGTCTTACAGATGTTGACCTGATTACTTAAGGAAGGGGGGTAATGTTACTTCTGAACACTAAATTATCACCAAAAGGAGTGAATAATTAATTAATGTCTCATTGAGTGTATTCTCGTGGTGGTCAGTCCTGCCTGTGTTGTACTCTTCTCATTTTTGCTTTTAACTTTTTAAAAATTTCTACTATAGTACTTTTGTCAAGTTTCCTGCCAACCACTGGATTCAGATAAATGGAACCTACACTTCCAAGGTTTTTGTGCCTCTAGGTAACTGCAACAGAACAGACCCAATACTGTAGTAGAACATAAATGATAAAAATGGGGAATGATTTTTTTTTTTTTTTTTTACTGTATTGGATCCCATTTCATACAGAAGACTGCCCAGGGGAACCAGAGTAGAACAAAGGGAGAGGAGGAAAAAGAGGTAAAAAGGAAAACAAACCCTCCAATCCCAAACTTTACATACAGATCAAAAGGGATTTCAGTTTCAATGATCACCTGAATCTTGAGTATTGTTCATCCTAACTGAAGAATTGGCCAAATAGGATTTCAGTTGAATTTTAGTGACTTGTACTCTAAACAAATTGTATTTTTATAGCACCAAAGACAGTGGGGCGCTGATTCTGATTAAGGCTTCCTGTTGTTACTGACATATGGGTACTAGTAAGTCAGTCACCAGTTTCAAAACAAGGTTCAGAACCCTAATTCTGATTGTGACAATGCCAGAATGGGCACACAGTGTAGGAGGATAGTAATGCATAAAACAGCAAGGCAATGCAGAAATAATTAGTCAAGATAATTATCAAATTACTTGAATTTATATCAAATATACTAACCCACTTTAAGCTTGCTGCCCTAATGTTTTGTTTTCACAGTGTGTCAGCCTTCAATTTATTTAATCCTGGTACACTGAAGCCAAGTTCTGCCTTCAAATACATTCAATGGGAGTTATGCACATATAACTAAGCACAGAATTCTGTCCCTGATTTTAGATCATACTGGGCAATTAAGAGTAATAATAACTGTGCCCACATCACTGGAAGCGCCTTATCCTATAGTCACTGTAAGGACAGAACTCCTACTGTCTGAGATTTACAGATGAAAAGCACAAAGAGCTAGGTATTATCGTTAACGGGTCTGCATATGTGGAGGGACTGGCAAGATCAGGCCCAAACACTGACTTTTTTCTGCCCACAACCTAAATAGCGTCCAATCATGCCAACAAGACAAAAGGGAGTAATTTTTCTTTACTTTCATTTTAGTTTAAATAGTTCTAATTAGAATTAATACAGCCATTCTTTAAAGTATATTTTTTAAAACTGGTGAGAAATCTATATCAGCTCATAATAAGATGCTACTTAGAAATGTAAACAGAGATGCCAGGGAACACACAAGGCTAAAAGAATGTTAACTTTATTTATGAACATGTGATTTGTGTTCATACACATGCTAGTAAACAAAAAGGAAAAGAACTGTTTTCAAGAAATAAAATCTCATCTGAATTAGATCAAATACTGTAAATGTGGTTTACATAAATGCATTACATTAACTTCTAGGGTCACTGGGCCAGTCAAGCTAATTTGAGCTAAGTTGAGACACATGTATACCTAAAAAACCAATTTGAACCAACTGCCAACAGACTTTTTGATTGCAGATTATGTTTTTTAAGACATTAAAACCATAAATATAAAAGATTATGATTTCAGATATATTGTTACATTTCATGAGAACCAGAAGCTATATTCTTCATAGACCGCAGACCCAAAGCTAGGATTTTTCTTGATTCTGTTATCCTACCAGGTTATCAAGCAATCAGATCCAATGATCCAGGGTTAGTGTAATGCCTCATACCATTCTAGTTAAAAATCAGTTGTACTTAAAGAAAAATGAAAAATAAAAAACACCAAGTAGTAATTCTGAATACTAATTAGGACTATTTTGAAATGCTTGTATTATGCATAACATTCAACCCAACGAGAAAATCAAAGTATATACCATAACCAGTTAAATATTTGTTTGTATAGCTATAGATCTGTATTTAGCAATAGACTACAATTAGCGTTTCAAAGCTCAAGAAAAATGCTACCCTTTTTTCAACTGTAAAATCAGAAGTGGTGATATACTTAAGAAAGGCTTAGTCACTGACAGCTTAAGAAACATTCAACTCAGAATTTACCCAGATCAGAAAATGTGTTTTGCAGGTGAGAGTTAAGGCAGTTGGCAGGAAGTTTAATCCTTAATTGCACAAGGGTCTAGCAGACAAGATGAATAATTAGCTGAAATTTCTACACCAAGTTTTAGATATTTTAGTCTGCAGACATACTAAACTGCATCATCACACAAAGCGGAAGAGTCCAATGCAGAACTTTAGAATACCACTTCGTGTGCCAAAAGTTATTCGAATTCCTTGCAACCTTTTCAAAACATTTATGTTGTCAGAGGCACCCAAACAATACCACTTTTTAATCGTACAGTTTTAGGGAATGTAAACAGCAAATGAACCATTTAGCTGCACAGAAACGCCCCCAGGAAATGTTGGGATATATTTGATTCAGCATTTGTTTGAACCCCAAGGCAAAGGTAAGAAACAATACCAAGTTTAACAATAATGGTTTCTCAGTGGTTTTTGACAACATTTTCAAAAACCATTAGGCAAAAAAGTATTGAAAACAAAAGCTAAGTGATACAATGTGAAAATGGCAAAAAATACACTCCAAACATTTTTATTGCAAGAAACAAAAAGCACACAACAACCTGTACAAACATACATATTACTAACTATAGACAGACAGATGTAGAACATGGCATCATGTTCAGTTGTGCAAACCTTGAACCTACATGATCTGAAAATGATCATACATTATCTGTACAACACAAAGTCATACAGGAAGTGTTCTAGCATATTCAATATGAAATACAATGCATTACTTGGCACAAATACTAGTATTCACATTAAAGGTGTGCAAACGATGGCATTACTCAATATTTTTACTATTTTGGCATTAAATACATTGTATTTACAATATATACTGTGCTTTGTTGGACGTTAAATTTTAAGTTAATGTTTAGAAAATTAATTTGCTACATTATTGTTTATAATTAAGTGCAGTGTGTAGGAAAAAAGTGTGAGATTGTGTTTTTACATACTGCTTTTGAAGTTCCACTCACTGGTTCAGTTCGACTTCTAGAAGAAGAAATAAAAGTTGTCAGAATAAGAACATTGAATATTGGATGCAAACAAACAATGAAAACAAACCATGCTATGAGTACCAATATTATATGTTCTGATAACCTAGTGAATAAAGAAATTTAGGTGACTACAGAAACTGTTTTCCCTTGGGACTCACAGCATTATTACTTTGACGTTACATTTATATTTTGTATTTTCAGAAAGTATTGTAAAATTCATGTTGTGGAATTAAATTGTTAGTAAAAATTGAATTTAAAATTCAACAAGTCTTTCTTTGGACAACTGACGGTCAACATAGTAAAGATCTTAAATATGAACTGCTTCACACTACAACTCTGTATTTTCAATCAGACTATCACCTATCTAAGCAGGGGCTTACAGTTATCCAAACAACTCTCACATCCCAAATGCAGTTATACTAAGGATCAGATCTGAGACTCAGTGATTGTATTTCATCATTATTATAGTTTCTGGAAAAGAAAAGTGATAGTCTAGAGTTATTGGTCTAATGCAAGTGGTACTAGTGTGAGACATAATACATCTTGATTTTAGTAAGGCTTTAGACTCAGTCTTGCATGACATTCTCAAACTAGGAAAATGCGCTCTACCTGAAATTATTATAAGGGGGTGAACCATTGGTTGAAAAACTGCACTCAAATCAGTGGTTCCCTGTCAAACTGGGAAACTATACCTAGTTGGGTTCCACAAGGGTCTGCCCTGGGTCTGGTATTTTACAACATTTTCATTAATGACAGATAAAGGAATGCAGAGTATGCTTATAAAATTTGATGACACTAAGCTGGGAGGGATTGCAAGCACTTTGGAGGACAGGATTCAAATTCAAAATGACCTTAATAAATTGGAGAATCAGTCTAAAATCCACAAGATGAAATTCAGTAAAGAAAATGCAAAGTACTACACTTAGAAAAGAAAAATTAAATGCACAAATACAAACTGGGATATAACTGGCCAGGCAATAGTACTTCGGAAAAGGATCTACGGGGTAAAGTTGATCACAAACTGAATATGAGCCAATGTGATGCAGTTACAAAAAAAGGCTAATATTCTGGGATGTATTAATAGGTGTGTTGTATGTAAGACAGGAGATAATTGTCCCACTATTTGGCACTGGTGAAACCTCAGCTGCAATACTGTATACCCAGTTTTGGGTGCCACACTTTAGGAAAGATGTGGATGAATTGTAGAGTCCAGAGGAGAGCAGCCACCATGATAAAATGTTTCTAAAACCTGACCTATGAGAAAAGGTAAAAAACCTGGCTATATTTAGTCTTGAGAAAAGACAACTGAGAGGGGACCAGATAAGTCTTAAAGTATGCTAAGGGATGTTATAAAGAGGACAGTGATCAGTTATTCACAATGTCCACGGAAGGTAGAACAAGAAGTTTAATCTTCAGCAAGGGAGACAAGTTAAATGCTTGGAAAAAATTTGTTAACTATAAGGTTAGGCAAATACTGGAATAGATTAGCAAGGAAAGTTGTGGAATTTCTCTCATTGGAGGTTTTTAAGAACAGGTTAGACAAACGCCTGACAGGGATGGTCTAGGTATACTTGGTGCTGCCTCAGCGTAGGGGGGGGGGGAGGGAGGGAGGAATGGGATAGATTACCTCAAGGTCCCTCTAGCCCTACATTTCTATGATTCTAATGTTTGAAATATGAATTATGTGCTAAAAAGTACAGCATCTGATGCACAGTGAATAATACTGTAAATACTCAGCAATGTGGTCCTCATAACAGGATTTCTTTGTGGATGCCCAAACACCCTGGTGAGGTGCCCAGATATTAACCCTTTTATATATTCTACATTGACTAAAAGTAGTAGTAGAAATATCACCTGAAAGAAGTTTCTAGGATTTTGTGCGGTTTAGGAGTCCTGTGACAAAAAAAAAGTCTTAATTACCAGAATTTGCTTAAAATAAATCCTGAATATTCTACAATATTTAGGAATTCCTTTATTACATTTGAAAATGTGTTGCAGTTCCACAGAAGATTGTGGACCTGCAAACTACTTATATAGAATTAGGCATGCAACTGTTGGTACTGTTAATAAGAGTTGTATATTTAATTTATGAAGCTGCCAAGAGGAGTTGAGGCAGTTTAAAGCCTCTCACAGAACTTAGGCATGTAGGACTTGCGCTTCCAACAGCCACTACTAGAAAACTGTTCCAGACTTACAATCAGAGAAAAGTACATCCCAAAGGTAGGGGTGAGTGAAGAAGTTCTTTAAAAAAAAAAATACACCACAGATTTGTTTCTCAATGTGTTTACCTTGAAGAACATGCTATATAAGATTTAAAATTTATTGTTCAAGGCATTGCATACTACAATAATTTAGTTCTGGGTTCTAATCTTAAAATTGCTTATTACTGCATTATTGAGCAGCTAAATAATGAATTGTTACACAGAATGCAACTACTCACTTCTGCATCCTATTTGTTAGGCTAGTGGCACCACAGAAGTAACTGGCAGCCTTTACAGAGACAGCAAGATGCACCATTCTTTCTGGACCTCCTGTAGATTTCTATCCAGATACTTATTTGGTCCTCATCACTGTTACTACCCAAGACCTTGTTTTGGTATAGCATTGTAGCACCCGAAAGATGGTGCCTGCTCAGCCACAGATGAAAGTGACTCATTCAAACAAGGCTAGTGCAACTAATGTAGAAGGCAGATAATGCAGGATGAAAGAAGGGTAACAAGACACTTGCAATTCTGACTTAATTCATTGGAATGTCTGGCGTTTTAGTCAACACTTCATCTGTTGCCCCATATTGGGATTAATGGGGAAGACAGACATTTGGAGCTCAAAAAGTATCAACAAAGCATAAAACAGAATTAATGAAATCTTTTAATCTTGTTCACATGCAAGATGACTGACCTGCTTACTGAATTTCAGGGTGGGAAGGATTATCTCACCCCACATACATTTAGGGACCTTGTTCTTTTTACCTTCCTCTGAAGTAGTCTCTTGAAATCTGGTGGGTATATCCCACAAAAAACTTCCTGTGTTTGGAGGACATACAGAATGGTGGACCTTGGTCTTTCCAATATTGTTTCTGTGCATGACTCCAGGATTGATAGCCATACTAATACTAGTTGTTTGTTTATGGTATACCTGTCCTGTCATGTCCCAAAGCAGAAATACACCCATCCACTTACTGACAAGTAGCCGCCTCTGATATGGGAGTGGAATTGGTAAATATATACAACATACATGACAGACAAGGCAGGGAAAATTTTGACCAAGGATTCTAATTTAAAGAAGTGCTATGAAATCTTTCCTGTTGAGCAAAAAGGACCGCAATTTAAAGTCATAACCAAAAGACAAACTCACAGAGTAAACTGAACAGAACTCTATCTACCTCAGAATTTAACTCTAGGATTAGAATCTGGAGTCCCAAGAAGTCTAGATATTTAAGCCACCCCTCTGGCAAAAATCAGGAGGTTCTAGTCTCATCCTTTCAGCTACTATGAAAACCAATAGTAACTCTTATGAAAGTAAGAAAACCTAGACACATTTGAATGCTTCTAAGAAGCTATGCATTACTCAATCTAACAGCTGCAACACCTGTTAGGGTATATGATTTTATGAATACCTACATGACATATGTTTTGCTTGTAGCTTTAACTCCTCCAATAGGAATTCTTCTAACAATTACAGATGAATTCTTAGGAATCAGGGCACTATCATCTGTGTATTCTGAAACGAGTAAAAAATGTGGTAAGAAACATCAATTTCCATTCCCAAGAACACATTTCTCTTTTTCATATGCAGTTTGTTGGGCAAACAAAGAAACAGAAAAATCATATCCAGAATTTTACAATAAATACGCCAAGGTTAAAATTAATCCACACAAACAAATAATAGATTTCCATTAACTGACCACCAAATCTAGAGGGTTGTTGAAAACACACAAACATAGGCAAGGACAACGTTTAATAAGAGAGGTGAGACTAATCAAAGTTCTACATCATTGTAGCCAGAAAGGTGACTAAAAAGATACTTGCTCATACAAGAGATCCAATCCATGAAGTAGAAGGAAGTCTGTATTAACTGTTTACGTTGCCTCTCTTTTAGTTTTGGAAATATGTCTATTCTTTCTTTATAAAAAACTCATTTAGAAAATATAGTTTGGGGCCAAACTTAAATTGATATTTTGCCTTGAAACTAAGCAATTGTCTTAGAAGTAACGGAGAAAAACTCCACAATACCCCTTGTAGAGTCATTTTTTCAAAGTGACTTTAAGACAAAATCCTAATTCACGTAGGTTTAATAAAAAGAAAAAAACTTTACAACAAAAATTAAGCTGAACATTTAAAGTAAGTTCTACATATAGTGCTGCATTTGCTTTCATGAAACTGCATTATATTCTGATCTAACCTCAAGCTCACATAAACCTGCAAGTATTTAAAAAACAATACTCAACATCAATATCAGGTTGCCTTCTGATTCAAAATGTGAGTTTGGGGACTAGCTCTCTCTAGCTGTAGTGTAACAATGAGTGGTAACTGAGTTTCCAAGACTAATTTAGATTGCTCAGGTTTAAAGGAACATCTTGACATGTGAAGCTAGGTCACATTTTCCTTATAATATTCATGCTATTAAACACTGCGATTACCTTCTGTAGAGAGCTTCATTCTAGTTTTTTCACTTCCTCCTCTCTTTCTAGAGTTCTCCTTTGGGCCTGAAGCTTTCTATACTAGTACTCAGATCACAGGTGATTTATTAGTTTTTGAAATAGGAGGAAAAAAGGCCATTTCAATTATCAGACAAAAAGCACTTCTTTAAAGAGACAGGTATTTTGTTTAGCTAGTTTTTAATGTGTCGGGAACCACAAAAGGAATTTGGAAACTGTACTCCATGAAGAACCTTTTCTGCACTAAGGTTGGAGGGGGGAAAAAGCTGAATAGGACTAAAGATTCATTTTTAAGCATGCTCACTGGGTCCCTGCTTGGAGTGTAGCAAAGCCCATGAAACTTCATTCCCAATGGCTGTATAAACACCAGAAATCTGAACCTTTGGAAATTGAATCAGCAGGATAGCACTAGTGTAAGAATCAAACGTGCCCTGTATCTCTACACGGTCATCTGCTTTCATTTGTATTTTTGCCTCATGCTCGCATTTGTACTTTACTATGCCATTGCAGTTGCACAATTCGCACAGCTCCCTGAAACTCTGGCTTCTGGGAGATTTCCAAGACCTGTCCTTTAAGAGAGTCTACCAGAAATGAGAGAGAAGAGACCAAAATTTTTGTAATTCCCTGGAAATGAATTTCTCAAAAACCCACAAATGCTGGAGCTGCCTCATATGTTTTTCCTCAAAATGGAGGACAGAACCAATATTCAGCTCGTTTGGCAAGAAAGGTTTCTGTTGTAGCTTCTGTACAACAGTTGTGGCAGAGGACACTACAAAGAGCAAGAAAAGCAGTTAACAGCTTTTCCTGTCACGCACTCCCTAGGCTTAAAACAGTTGGTTCTAAGTGATGCTTCAGTTTAATGTTTAGCTGGAAGAGTGCTACTTTGGGTTCAGACCATGACCACAAACTGGTGAGACCAAGTCCTTTGAGATCTAGCATGAGCACCAGTAGCTGCTTAAAACTTCAGAATGAGGAAGGAGACTTCTCTACCAGTAGGGCTAACTAGCTCCAATACTGCAATGCCTGCCTATCAGGATGAGTGCACTTCTTCCATGAAAGAGATGTGATTGTCTACAGTAGCTGGCTATGCCACACCAGATGGTTAGGACACAATGGACACAAGTTTGGGTTCAGGAAACACATGGCAAATGGTTAGTCATGGAGACATACATGGGAATACATAATGGGATCAAGACTGACAGTATGCCGAAGATCACTGAGGAATTCAAATAATTGTGGGTTCCATCAAGAGGTCTCACACAGTTCAGGAATCCCATGTCTAATCTGTGAATTCATATTCCCATACAAAGTCCAAAATATACATTAACAAAAAGATATTGTTCATTTGTGACGAGTTTTAGAGGCTTATGACAGTTTTGTGGATATGTACATAGGATGCCCTATTTTTCAGACTTGGACTTGTCAAAAATGGGCAGAGGATGACTGTTCTAACAACAACGACGTTAGTTGAGTCTGCCCCCATTATAACTCTGGTGATCCCGCATGCCATTTTTTTGCTATTTCTAATGAAGCTGTTCCCAGATTACACAAGACAGATGCCAATTCAAAGATACACATACGCAAGGTGGTGGCAGCAGCATGTGGTTTTGTGAGATAGAAAATAAAATGGAGATGGTTGTTAACCTGCAAAGGCACTTCAGTGACCCTCACTCTCACTCACACTCACACACACACTCACACTCAAGTGAGAAAGCAACTAGCTATGCAGCAACCTATGCAGCTGGATGCACAAGGGGCTGCATCTGAGATTGTTACTTATATACAAACACTGTGCCATCCTCATCATAAACACTTTGTGTACACATAATCTATTGCTTCAGCGAAGTAAATATTTTATTTTTAGTCATTTATATTTCTTTTCTTTGGACTTCTTGTGTTTGGCATTTAATTATCCAGTTACCTTGAGTATGGTAGTGGAGTTTATGGAGGAATGTTTTGATGTACCAGAGAACAATAAAAAAAAAGGTTACTAACCACCTTTTGTAACTGTTGTTCTTTGAGACATGCTGCTCATGTCCATTCCATGTAAGGTATACGTGCACCACATGCACTGGTGCAGGAGATTTTTCTTTCAGTGGTGTCTGTATGGCTAGCACTAGCACCCTCTGCAGTGGCATGTGTTTGTGCTGGTATAAGGGGTGCTGCGGGCCCCCCTTTATTCACAGTTCCTTCTTGCCATAACACTGAGGGTGGGTCATGGAATGGACATGAGCAACAAATCTTGAAGAACAGTAGTTATGGAAGGTCAGTAACCTTTTTTTCTTTTTCGAGTGCTTACTCATGTTCATTTCATGTCTGGTGATTCATGAGCAGTGCCTCTGGAGGTGGGTCAGAAGTTCACAGATGTGCCAAACCTGTTGAGCAATGGCACAGAGGGACATAAAGGTGAGAACAGAAGACCATGTTGCAGCCCTGCAACTGTTCTGTATTGGAACTTGAGCTAAGAAAACTGCTGAAGCCTGTGCTGTTGTAGAATCGGGTGTCAAAGTGGCAGGAAGTGCCAACTTTGCCTAGTCATAACAAGGACAGCTGGAATGAAACTGGCAGATCTTCCATTTGCTCTGCAACCACTATTAAAAGCTGTGTGGATTTTTGAAAGGGCTTAGTTCATACAATATAAAAAGCAAGTGCTCACCTGATATCCAAAGTGTGTAGGTGTCCCGCTTCACTAGAGCTGTGAGGCTTCAGAAAGAAGACTGGCAGGAAGATGTCCTGGTTCACATGAAACGGCGATACCACCATCGGTGGAAATGCCAGTTGAGAGCACAGCTGAACTTTATTCCTTTTAAAACATAGTACAAGGAGGTTCTGATGGTAGGGCTCTGATTTTGGAAACTTGTCTTGCCAAAGTAATTGCTACAAGAAAGGCCATCTTCCATGATAAGTGAAGAAGAGAGCAGATGCTATGGGCTCAAAAGCAAGCCCAGTGAGTCTAGACAAGACTAGGTTGAATTCCCATGGGGGAATGAGGTCCCCAACCTGTGGAAAGAGCCTCTCCAAGCCTTTCAGGTGTCTTACCATCATCTCATGGGAGCAGACGGATCTGTCCTGGATATACAGGTGAAACGCTGAGATGGCCACTAGGTGTACCGATTGACAAAACATCAAGGCCTGGTGTTGTCAAGTGGAATAAGTACTCCAGAATGGAGTGTAACAGCATCTGGGTCAGGGAGAGGTTCTGGTAAGCTGCACAGCAGGAGAACTGTTTCCATTTTGCTAGGTAAGTAGTCCTAGTGAAAGGTTTCCTGCTTTCTAGCAAGACTTTCTGAACCTAGGTGGAGCAAGCTGGCTCCTTGAGGCATAACCATGCAGCATCCACACCATCAGATGTAAGGAGGCAGGGTTCGGATGCAGCAGTGGGCCGTGGTCATGCAAAATCAAGTCTGGACAGTCCAGGGAGGTGCGAAGGGTTACTACCATTGGATCCAGCAACAAGCCGAACCAGTGTTGACAATGCCATGCCAGAACAATCAATATGACCTGTGCTTTCTCCCTCTTGATCTTTAGGATGACTTTGTGGATGAGAGGGATCAGTGGACAGGTGTACATCAGGCTTTCTGACCACCACAGGAGGAATGGATTGGGAAAAACAAGCCACTGTGGAGCCCTTGCAGGGAACAGAAACAGCAATATTTCCTGTTCTGCTTAGTCGCAAAAGAGTCCACCAGGGGAGCTCCCCACCTCTGGAAGATGAGCTTGACTACCTCCATGCATAGGGACCACTTATGGTGAGAAGAGAAGGACCTGCTGAGGCAATGTGCCAATGTATTCTTGATCCCTGGGAGGTGTTCCAGGCAAAAGTTCCACACAAAGTGCCTCTTAGCAAAGGGCTGAGGATCTTGTTCCCTCTTGTTTGTTGACGTAATTGATGCTGTATTTTCTGTCAACACCCATACTACCTTCCCCGACATCTGGGGAAGGAACACTTCATGGACTAGTCTAATTGCCCTGAGCTGAGCTCTCTGATATTTATGTGCAGTGTCAACTCTTGTATGGACCAGAAGTCTTGGGTCCTCAGGGGGTCACAGTAGGCTCCACACCTTAAGTCCAAGGCATCCAACATCAAGGAGAATGTTGGGTTGGGAGCTGCAAAGGGGATCGCTTGCCACGTAGGCAAGATTCATCCACCACACCAACAAGGCCAGTATCTAAGGCAGTATCATAAGGATCACATCAAGGTTGTGTCTTGCCAGGGAGTAAACAGACACTAGCCACATTTGGAGTGGTCTTAGTTACAGACTTGCACATTGTACCACGTAGGTATACTCTGCCATGTGCTAAAGAAGTCTGAGGCAAACTCTCACTGTGGTGAGCGGATGAGCTGTGACTTGGATGATCAGCTCTGACATGGTTTGAAGTCTGGCTTGTGGGAGAAATGCTCTAGCTCAGGTACAGACAAGGACTACCCCGATGAACTATCCTCTGCACTGGTACTAATGTTGATTTCTGTTCATTTATCAACAGGCCCAGCTCTTGGCAGGTGGCCTGTAGTACAGTGATACTGTGATGCACCTGAGTTTGAGCGACCCTTGATGAACCAGTTGTCAGGATAAGAGTAAATCTGCAGTCCCCAATGTCTGAGATAGGCTGGGATTACTGTCATACATTTTGTAAACACTTGGGGCTGCTAATAGGCCAAATGGAAGGGCCATGGATTGGTAGTAGCTGTCTCCCATTACAAACCGTAAGAATAAGTCTGTGGCCATGAAAAACAGAAATATGGAAGTATGCAGCCTTTAGGTTGAGGTCAGAGTACCAGTCTCCAGGAAAGGGATGATGGAGGCCAGGGAGATCATACAGAAGTTTGGCTTTCTGAGCAACTCGTTGAGGCGATCTAAGTCCAATATGGGTTGAAAGCCTCCTTTGAAATTAGAAAGTAATGGGAGTAGAATTTAGAAGTAATGGGAGTAGCAGGGAGGTCGGATGAAAAAGGCAGTTTGAAAAGGGTAGGTTTGAATCGTGTGTTAAATCTGTTCGGCGTTGCAACTCTGGGGACTGATACCAGGGGTTGGTACCAGGAGTCCAGCTGTCAGTGACAGTTCTCTTGGGACCAGTAATGGAGTTCCAGTGACCGTTGCCAGGGCTGTCAGTGACCAACAAGGGGCTGACTCTGAGGGGCCCCCATGGCATGCAACTTCTCATGATGTTTCGTTGACACCTGGGATGGTAACTCAGTGTCGGCAGGGAACTTTGAGTAAACACTGAAATGCTGGGCATGGAGTCTGAGCATCCCAGCTCAGAGTCTGGTCTAAGAGTCGACTCTTCTCTGGTATACTTTTAACTTGATATCCTGGTCCTTTTTAGTGCGAGGTCTGAAGTTTCTGCACATCCTGCACTTCTTCCAGATGTGGGTCTCACCCAGGCCCTTTAAGCAGCTGTGGTGAAGATAGTTTACTGGAACAGGCTTCTTACATGCAGCACATGATTTGAAGCTCAGGAACCAGGGCATGTCCCATCCCTGGGGCTATGTCCCCAAAGGAATGACTGACTACTATCTCTAACTTATCTACCAGAACTATATATATTAAATTTACAGATGAAACCACTGGTAGCGTTGCTTGCTGAGACAAGGCCGTTCCAGCATTGTCACAGGTGGTAAGAAGGAATTGGGATGGGGGGTGCAGTGCCTCTTATACTGGCATATACACGTGCCACTGCAAAGGATACTAGAGCCAGCCCTACAGATACCACTGACGGAAAAATCTCCAGGACCGTAACACATGGCGCACATACACCTGACATGGATGGAATGGACATGAGCAAGCACTTGAAGAACTGACTGCTGTTTCTGTGAAGTGCCTTTGCAGTGGTTGGATTATACTCGGTGGTTTTAATGCATTTGTTTCTCTCATGCTTTATTAATGATTTGTATTAGTTCTAGTGAGGGCATTTCATGGAGGAGTGAATTTATGTTTTCCTATTAAAGAAAATTATGCTTGATGCACAGAGCCTTTATTTTTAAGAAAATGTTTTATTATACAAACATGTTTGCAAGTCAGCTGCAATAGCAAAACAAGGTAACATTTGTACAATATGAAGGGAAATAAACAGGTCGTTAATTATCCCGTTAGGATTAAATTTTCCTTTATATTTGCTTCTAAAGGAGTGAGTTGCCAGAGGAGCAGAAAGCAAGGGAGCTGATGAGTAGGGGGCAGCTTACTAACTATTATCCTGATTGAATGTTGTGTTGGACAAGCAATGCAGGAATCAATCGTTAGATCAACACACAATCACTTTCCTGAACCTTTTTATTTGTCAAATGCTACCCTGTAGAACTCTATCCCCCATTCTAATTTCCCCTCCTATTCCTGAAATAGTCCTGCCTCATTGTGCTTTGCCCTTATTTTGTGTTCCTCAAACCAATATACTGTCAGGTATTTCACCACTGTGAATCCATTCTGCATGACACCATGTCTCTTCTGGGAGATCCATCCTACTGGTGTGGCCACTATAAGGAAAAATAGGTAATGAGTTAATCATAAAAATACTCATCTATCCCTAACCCTAGAAATACTAAGGCATGCAACTGAAGTAAATTCATTTCAAATTCTAATACCTTCTTGCATGTAATTTTCTTCCTGGATTCAATTCATGCACAACATTTACAAGAAAGAGGGCTCACTAGGATGCTAGATTAAGAACAAGAATGAAATTGCGGGGGATAGATGCTGGTCACTAAGTTGACTACCAATGTTTACTTATTACAGGAAAACAGAAGACTATAAAACATTTTCCTGGCATTAGGAGAAAAAAATGAGGAAATGAAGGAAGAAGCTGATAAATTAGCAATGGAGTTATTTGCATAGATTTTTTTTTTTTTTACACTATTGCTGCACACTGAGCAGCAGGCTTAATTGAGCTGCCCCCAATAATGCCCAGGTCTTTTCCTGAGGATAATTAATTTAGAACACAGTAAAGTATGAACTGTTCAAATAATTATATCCATTATATAATTAAATAATTATATGCTTTACTTTCCATTTGTCCACATGAAATTTCATCTGACTTCCCATTCCCATCACCACAGCTCGGTAAGAATACTCAAGCTTGTCAGTCTTCACTAACAAATTGTATTATCTGCAAATTTTGCCACCTCACTTCTCTTTCCTTTTTCAGATCTTTTATGGATACACATACACACACCATTTCTAATAAGGAATCTTGCCACAATCTACTGTTAAACTTCTGCCATGATGATGACGACAACTAATCTGGTGTACCAGTCTGACATACAGATTAATATACAATAGCCAATTTTTACAGTGAATTTCTTACTGTGAAGTTCTCATTTTTAGATGTTTTTAAATTATGATCTCTTGCTCTTTGACTCCACTATGCTGAGGCAGACTTCCACCCTGACAGGAAGAGTACCCTATACAACCAGAGGGTGGGGACGTTATGGGAGGGCATGCAAATATTGTGGAAGTATGTGGAGAACCAAAGCTACTAGGTATGGAAAAAGCTCATCGGCTACATCTTGTATTGTCAAGGTGGGAGAGGAAGGACTTGTATAGCAGAAGACACTTCTATCCTCATGTAAGACTCTTCTCTGCACTTTTAAAAATAAGGATATTCATAAAGAACCCAGAAAACTCTTCCCCAATACTTAAGCCACACCCTCCCATACCTGCCTCCATCAGTATATTTTACAGCAAAATGGTACATACCTGACATTGAGAACTCTGTTTTCAGATTCCTTGTCCTGCTAAAATGACTTGGCTGCTATTTCTGGATCTTCCATGCTCACAAAACAGATCCTACAAGTTCAGCAACCTGCCTGCCATCTTCAGAACCAGATCCATGTTCCAGTGGTCAAGTTGTTCCTGGAGCCCTCCTCCATGAGTGCAATGCATGGGACTTCTGTGCCACGTGGCTCTGAAAGGTTGAGTCTCAAAGAATTTGTCTAGCTCATTGTAAAAAACAGCACATATTTTGCTCTGAACCAGGTCTACTGCCATTGGCCCAGGCCTCATCATATAGGATGTTCAATCCCTATCTTTTCTTGGCATTGCCTGTCCCTCTAGTGATGCCCATCTCCAGCAATCACTTAGACTCCCAGGCACACAATGACCAAGTTTAGCTAAGCCTGTAGCTCTGTATATGACTGTTAATACTACTGTCACACGGTGGCCATCTCCAAAACATATGGCTGATAGAATAAAAATAATTTAAGCAAAATGGTAGAAGAAATTGATTGCCACAGAAATAGAATACATTTGAGCTCCATTTTGTATGTAAAGCTATTTTCATAACTAAGTGACTTATTGCCAGTTTGACCCTGCACAACAGACTTCAGAAAGCGGAGCAACCAGCCACCTAGATAGTGAATGCTGTACTGTGAGACTGTAGCACAAGGATTACTTGTACCATTGAGGGATGTTACACTAGCAATCCCTATCCACATGAACACTGCAACAGAGAACACAAAGGCTAATCTCTATAGTGGTTGTAATGCACCTGGCATCACTGGAGGCATTTTAATACATGGATGCAAGATGTGCTAACCATCATTTGATCCCCCAGCACCTCTACAAGTTTTGTATTGTAGATAGCACATAAGTGGCATCACTATGGTAGAAATCAATTCAGAGAGGACTCAAGCCTTTTTAATCACTTTAAAGCACCGAATTAGATGACTGTGGTAAAAAACAGCAGAGCTTGCAAGAGCACTATGTACTCTATAACTAACCATCACCACTATCGAGTCATGGGTCATATTTTTTCCAGTACACACAAGGCCAAAGGAGAGGATGAAGAACTGCTCATTCTCCTTGTCATGCCTGGAAAGGGAGCACAGCAGGAACCACTGCTCAAGGTTTAACACCTGAAAAAAATTCTACAAGAAAAACTGCCAAATATCTAGTTAAGTGAGAAAAATCATGAAATAAAAGATGTTTGGGATCTGTGATGTTAGGGATCTCCTGCAATTTTTGATTAATCCTGTCGTGTGAAAATCTCCACTTATTATAAAAGTATGATCTGAAAGAAACTTTTGCTTTCTTTTTACAAATGTATATAATAGGCATGAGTGGTATTCTCCCCATTTAAAGAAGTGCCCCATACTGCTTATTTACGACCTTAAAAACATCAAAGGTGTCCAAAGCCTGAACTTCCCTGGTTCGGCTAGACTTCTTTTTCAGCCTCAGAGCATGTTTCTTGTGAGCTCTTTGCGGCATAAAACAAACCAAAAAAAGAAAAAGGTGGGGAAAAAGGAGGAGCAAGCCCCTTTTCACCTTTACAGGTTATCATTAAGAAATATATTTTTAACTTTTTCTTGTTAGGAAAAAATAAGTTTTTGCAAGCCTTGTCAATCCTAGAGAAATTTATCCTGCTTAGTACTGCTTGCTCCCTTCTAAACACTTCAGTTCCACATAAAATGGTCCTCATGTTGTTCGGAACAGACTATGCTTCAGCAAGGGTAAATACTATTTGATCTTCAGTTGTTTCAGCCTGAAACAGTTTTAGTGCCAGTCCACATGAAGACTAGCTGAAAAAATTTAATTAGTCCCCCCATTACTGTTCCATGTTGCATCAGTTCCCTTTTAAGACTGGTCAGCCTAATCTTAATCCCTGGAAAAATCATGGAGCAGGTCCTCAAGGAAACCATTTTAAGGCACTTGGAAGAGAGGAAGGTGATCAGGAACAGTCAACATGGATTCACCAAGGGAAAGCCATGCCTGACCAAGCTGATTGCTTTCTGTGAAGAGGTGACTGGCTCTGTGGATGTGGGGAAAGCAGTGGACATGATATACTTTGACTTTAGCAAAGCTTTTGATACAGTCTCCCACAGTATTCTTATCAGCAATTTAAAGAAGTATAGGTTGGCTTAATGGACTAGAAAATGGATAGAGAGCTGGCTAGACCATCAGACTCAACGGGTAGTGATCAATGGCTCCATGTCTAGCTGGCAGCCAATCACAAGCGCAATGCCCTAGGGGTCAGTCCTGGGGCCAGTTTTGTTCAACATCTTCATTAATCATCTGGAGGATGTGGTAGATTGCACCCTCTGCAAACTTGCAGAGGACACTAAAGGGGGTAGGGGTGGTAGATATCCTAGAGGGCAGGGATAGGATACAGAGTAACCTAGACAAATTGGAGGATTGGGGCAAAAGAAATCTGATAAGGTTCAACAATGACAAGTGCACAATCCCATACTTAGGACTGAAGAATCCCATGCACAGCTACAGACTGGGGACTGACAATTCTGCAGAAAAGGACCTGGGGGTTACAGTGAATAAGAAGCTGGATACGAGTCAGCACAGTGTGCCCTGGTTGTCAAGAAGGCTAATAGCATATTGGGTTGCATTAGTAGGAGCATTGCTAGCAGATCAAGGGAAGTGATTATTCCCCTCTATTTGGCATTGGTGAAACTGCATTTGGAATACTGTGTCCAATTTTGGGCCCCATTACAAAAAGGATGTGCAGAAGTTGGAGAGAGTCCAGTGGAGGACAACAAAAATGATTAGGGGGCTGGAGCACAAGACTTATGAGGAAAGGCTGAGGAAACTGGGCTTGTTTAGTCTGCAAAAGAGAAGAATGAGGAGGGATTTGATAGTAGCTTTTAACTACCTGAAAGGGGGTTCGAGGGAGAATGGAGCTAGGCTGTTCTCAATGGTAGTAGATGACAGAACAAGGAGCAATGGTCTCAAGTTGCAGTTGGGGGAGGTCTAGGTTAGATATTAGGAAAATGATTTTCACTAGGAGGGTGGTGAAGCACTGGAATAGTTTACCTAGGAAGGGGGTGGAATCTCCATCTTTAGAGGTTTTTAAGCTGTGGCTTGACAAAGCCCTACCTGGGATGATTTAGATAAGCTTAGTCCTGCTCTGAGCAGGAGGTTGGACTAGATGACCTCCTGAGGTCCCTTCCAACTCTAATATTCTATGATTTTATGAAATACAGAAGGATCAGCAAATTAAAATTTGTATTACAGCATGCAAGTACTGTTTCTGACTGTGTACTCAACTTCCATATTTCACATGATGTACTTATTATAGCAGTTAGCTATCAAGAAAGTGTTAACACTGCTCAACTTCTGTGCATTTGAACTTGTCACCTTCATATTTATTAGTTAACTATACCATTTAACATTCATAGTATGCTTTGGTAGAATTCATTTGCTGAACATGACAGCTAGTACCACAGTTGCAATTGAATGTTTCTTGACAACTGATGTAATAAAAAGAACACCCTTCATAATTTAAATATACACCTATGGAATGCGACTACATATGAGTTCTAGAACTAAGGCTTTACTCTGAGGACCCTAGGCACCATAGTGGAAGAGAGGAAAACTTGACACTGATACTTTCATTGATTAAGGAATAATTTTAGAAGTATCAAAATTCAACAATAGGGACTACAAAAGAGCTCTCAACCATACTGCTGGATTTCCTACTATCAGCAGCTACATTTTTGACTGTTAGAACAGTGAAAGGGAGACGAAAGCATAAAATGTTTCAGATGCTTTTGAAAATTAATGCATATTCCTGAACTGAACAGACAGTAACAGACTTCATGATGAGCAGATGTATCAAACAATTCTATCTATTCAAGTTATTTATCGCACTGTAACTTATCCACAAAACATTTAACTACACAATTGCTCAATGGCATAGCTGCAATGAAGATACCCATTTTAGCTATAGGACTTAACTGAATTTTCCTACAACTTCACCAGTGTATGTGCATAAACAGTCAACCTGTGTATCTTGCCAGATTTATTCAGTGATATCACAACCCAACATTTGATGTTAACTTGTTTTCAGGGCTATGGACTGTAACATTCCTAATTGAATTGGGTTGGAAAAGAAAGGTAATTATAAAACAGATCATTTTTATTAATACAAAAACCTTGATAATCGGCAATGACAGAGGAGAAAGAAAAAAAAAAAGGAGACTACATCTTGAACTCATCTACTACTAGGTCTACCCTACCCAAGCCTCTCCATGATTTATCACAATTTAATCACTACCCTAGTTCACTAAATCACCATAATCTGATTCATAACTCCTAAAAATGTAATGTTCAAAAGTAAATAAATAAGAAAAATAATTTGAAACTAAATTTATCTGGAGTTTTCCAATGCATCACATCCTCTCAATTGCACAGTCTCTGGGGGCAAAAACTGTCTGTTTCCAATCATTTTTGTATAGTACAAAGTACACTGTACTATTTAAGTACTATGCAAATGGAATTTAATGAAAAACATCCAACTGAATTGCAAGAATTTTTCTTAATCTTTTTTGTGGTTATCCTGAAGAGGTATACATTTTCTGACCAGTAAGTTGGATAGGCAACTGAAATTCAAAGCCATCAGGCAGAGGGATTTGGGGTGGTGAAATATGTAAGTTTATGTATTTATAAATTTACTATTATACAGCTTTGCTTTCCAGAGCCAATACTTTTTTGCAATATTTTGCATTTTCCTCCAGCTTCTACAAACCCTCCCCTGAATAATCACACAGACACAAACTCTCACCTGTTTCATCATTCCAATTCTCAAGCTTTAAAGATGCCTTAAAAATATTTACTTCCTAGTCTTATCTGAATCTCGTCAGCTCTAATCAAAACTAACATGCTAGACAGTCTATGAATGGAAGTTGAAGTTATGTTCCTTCCATTTTAATCAACTCTTCCTTTTAGGAAGTCAAACACTCACTTAGTCTGGCAAAACATTATGGAATTCTGTTTTAATTCTCTAAAGTAAACATTCATCTTTTACAAAGAACTCATCAAATCAATACAAATTCAAAATGAATGAGCCATATACCCTAACCCTGAAGTTATCAGAATCTCTTTAAAGTTACATTTTTCTCTGAAGATTGCTGCCTCTACTACAAGTAACACCTTAGGGTCCAATCTTATAAACATAACATAACCAAAAAATAAAATATTTTAATTTCTCCAAAGTGCTGTCAAATGCACAGGAAACTCAGATTCACCTGCATATTCTTCCTGAGGGTCTTTTACACAGCAACAGAGGAAACACACACACAAAGCAGAAAAGGCAGTTGCAAAAATCAGAGTCAGGGACAGATATAGCATCAAAATATTTTTTACTTTTCATTTTCAGTTGACTAAATTGATAGCATTCCTTTAAAGGTAAAATATTGCATATTAGAAGTCAGACACCTTTTAAAATTGTTTAAAGTTGAATTCTAAAGTGAAACTGATGTTAAAGGTATACAAATGGTTGATCCATCAATTTAAGACTTCTGTAGAGAAAGATGAAATGATAATCCCTCCAGAGCCAAAAGCCCCATTCACTGAATGGAAATAATAGTATTTCTAAAAATATCTGAGAATTGTATGTTATGCACAAAGCCATTTACAAGACAGCTCATGTACCAAATATATCAAGATTCAAAATGCTCAAATGGAATTTACCAGGTAAGCAGATACTATTAGTTTGCAGCAACACAGAGAAATAGACAGACAATAAAAAAGTGAGACAGCTTAAGTTCAAAGAACTTCTGAATGACAAAGTCTTAACTTAACTTTGAAGAAAAGAATAGTTTTGCATTAACAGGAAACTCCTAAACATATCTACACGTTTATGGGTGACTGCTCTTTGGAAAGGATGTCTGTCGTAAGGGTTTCCTAAATACTATAACCTGAATATACATTGTAGAAGGTAATTAAAACAGCTGTATAAGGCTCTTTATCCAAAGGGCTAACAATGAACCCAGTTTCTATAATCTTGCTATCCAATTAATCTAATTGGATAATCTCACAGCAGACAAAACTAACCTTTACCTTTAGACAAAACTCACTCAAGGGAGCTGTATTTTCAGAGTATGTAGTTTAGAAAGTAATCCTTGCCAGTTATATTAGAATTCTGCAATTTTCAACCTCCTCTTTCTGATACCAACAGAATTTGGGTGGTTTGTTAGTATGAAATTTTTCCCCATGGTTTCCCTGCCAGCCTATGAACCAAGAACACCAGAAGAGTTGTGGGAAATCAAGACTTTAGAGCCGAGGAACTCAGCACTTACCATAGCAAATCAAACCCTAGTTAATTACCTCTGGCGCTCTACCACCTATGCCAATGGACAGAATTCAGGGGCCGCTGTCCTCAGAAAAGTGACCACAGCAGTGATGCGTATTACGTCCCGAACACACCGCAAGCCGTACCGAACCGTTTCGGTGCCCAACACACAGCCATAAAGACGCCGTGCCCAGGTCACCAAGCGCAGGAGGAGGGAGCCGGGTTCTAATTCGGCCCGCCGGCTCCCGCATCAACAGCGCCGACCACCCCGTTCAGCGTCTCCGACGATGCACAAGCCCGGGAAGAGCCCAGCCCAATTCTCAGAGCCCCACCCAACGGCAGCTGAGGGGGGCCGCGTGTGGGGGTGCCCGGGGCCCGCCCCCCCCGTACCTTCTTTGGTCTGCGCGTTGGTGATCTGCAGGTCGCAGTCGGCCGCCTTGAGCTTCTCGCGGCCCATGATCTGGCGCTTGAGGTCGCACAGCGAGATGTGGAGCCCGTCGAAGGTGACCGTGTCATAGTTCAGTTTGGAGGAGAACTTGTAGTGGACGCAGGACATGGTCGGGGCGGGGCCCGCTCCGCGAGGGCCACGGGGCTGAGGGGGGCGACGGGTCCCGCTCCGGGGGCGGGGCGGGGCCTGCGGGGCCCGCTGAGGCCCGCTCGGGCCTGGCCGCCGAGGAGCCTGCTCGGCTCGGGCGGGGCTGCGGGCGCGCGCTCGCTCGCTCGCTCGCTCGGGGCCCGGCTCGCGCTCACAGGCCGCCGCGCTCCGCCATGGCCAGGCCCCGCGCTGTCAGGCAGGCTCGGCCGCCGGAGGCCTCAGGGCGCCATGGCCGCGGCGATGCGGGCTCCTTCCCGCCGCGGCGGCGGCTCCGGCCTAGGCCCCGCAGGGATCGAGCTGGGCCGCGACGGCGAAGGCGCTGCTGCTGCTGCTGCGGGTCCTCTCGCTCCTCACAGCCCGGCCGGGCGGACGCTCCGAGGCGGCCCCCACTCGGCCTCCCTCTCCTCACGCAGCCGCTCCGAGGGCCGGCTTCTCGCTATGGCGGCTGCGGCGGCCCCTGGCCTCAGCGCTCGGCTCAGGGGTTTCCCGGCCGGCAACCGCACGGGCTGAAGGGGAGGGGGGAAAGCACCGTAACGCGCGTGCGCCTGGCCGCGCGCCACGCCCACTTTGCCTCACGTGACCCAGCGCATTATGACAAAAGAGCTGCCTGCGCCGGACGAGCGTCACGTGATGGGGGTGTGTGTGTGGAAGGGCAGGCGCAGGCCCGGGCTAGGCCCAGGCAGGGAAGCTCCCCCCGAGCTCGAGGCCCCCTCCCCCAGCGCCTGTGTTGCCTGGTGCCCCACGCCTGCCTCGCCCACCCATGTGCCGTGGCGCTCCCTCCTCCCCCTGAGCCGCACTAGCTTCAGCGCGTCAGCACCGCCCCGGGGTACACGCGGGGGAGCTTCTCATTCGGCGCCCCTTGGGAAGGTGGCCCTGGCACCATCCAGCCCAGGGGGTGGGTGCAGGTCCTCTTCAGGCTGCAGGTTTAGCGCCCCTTAAATTCCACACAAAAGATTTAATCTGAATTTCTGCCCCTCCTGCCCCCCAATTTCTAGTCCTGCTGCCTGAAAAAAAAATCCGAAGAGATTCAATTCTCTGTTCTCTTCCTAAGCGTGCGAAGCGGGGACTACGCTGCTTTTTTCCTGCGAAATAGCCAACCATGGTGCCACTATTTTGACTTTATTGCTAGTAGCAAAGAGGGGACCCCTAAGATAGACAGTACTTCTGGAGCCTCTTGGCCCATGAAGGACTTCTATCACCATGCCACAGTGGTAAAACACATCTAGATGTTCTGGTGGTCCCTTCTGGCCTTAAACTCTATAACCTTGTCTGCAGTAGCATGGTATGAAAGAAAGATTAGTGTAGACAAGTCTGTTTTAATGCAGCAGGCTGTTAATTGTAAAACCTCATGCTGCAGATTTTGGCTAAAATTCCTGTGGAAATCCTGCAAATGTGGAGGTAATCTATTCAGCTTTTGGCTAAAATCTTTTCTATTGCCAGTGATGATGGGCTTCAGCTATTTCCTAGTTAAGAAAATAAATAAGATAGTGTTGTGTTCTTTGGGAAACTCAGAAGAGGGGCAGACAAAAGCAATGGTAAATACACAAGAGGTTATTAAAAGTATTATGAAAAAAATCTATTTACAGACCACTAATAATCAGATCTGAAAAGTAATTTGTTACACAGTGATTTTCTTAAGGTAGTAATAAAATAACTGACACTGGAGAAGAACTAGGTTACAGGGATTAGCTCTTGGGAGCTTGCCAATATCAGTTGTAGGCTGAACGCAGATGACAGGATTGCTAAAGAAAAGTAATTGTACTATTTTTGGCCTTAAAAAAAAAAAAGCAAATTGTGTCTCCTAATGGCCAATGAAAACTTGAATAAATGAATTTCCAAAGACAAGGTGGGTGAGATAATACTTTTTATTGGTCCAACTTCTGTTGGTAAGCACGTGAGCTTACACAAATAGAATTTTAGATGACAAAACTATCGACCTCTATGACTTCAAATGACACATGATCTCTAGTCATTTCATGAACTATATGGCAAATAGGATCTTTAGCACACAGGGGTTATAATGTATATAAGGCCCACCAAATACACAGGGTATGATGGGTCCTTCTAAAGAACTTCGAGATTTAAGTCTGAAAAACATTATATAAGAATAAGTATTTTTTGTTATAGAACCAATCACTTCCCATTGTAACTTTAACCTAACTTTTATTTGCATTGAAAATGCATTATAAAATAATTTTAAAAATACAGAACATTAAATAAGAAAAATCATGCTAAATTACAGTTAAGATTGTGCTGTACAGTTTAAGGACTGTTAAACGCAACTTTAAGTCAACTCAAAAATTTAAAAAAATGGAAATCATAAGCTAAAGTTCCATAAATAATTCTGACACTAACCTCAATATACACACCATTAAACAAACAAACAAACAAACAGTTCTCTATGATCAGCAGACAAACAATATTAATTCTGTCCATGTAAAAAAACACTAACTACAATGTCTAATAAAGTCTGAGTAAAGACTATCATTGTTTTCAAAGGAAGTTGGACTGGACTCTAAAATAGCAACATATACAGGGGCAGAGTTAAGGTTGTTTGGTCACTGGTTTGAGGCCTTTTTAATGTTACTCCATGTGCACCTGATGTAAGAGGGTCCACGTAACTTTAATTTGTGACTTCCATAACTTTTAATGCTTTCGTTTAATGATGGTGGTAAATCATCTAATTTGCACATAATCTGAAATGTAATTTATTTTTTTTCTATTTTGTATTGTATTTGCAGATTTGTGAGGAAAGAGGAGGAAAAAGGAAGCGGTTGAGGAGGGTATGTTTTATTGTTCTTCTAATTAATGTATAGATCAATAGGAACTGCTTAGGGAACTACTTACCATTCATCTATATTGGTTTAGAAATGGCTAATTTCTGTTAATTTACAGGAATAAGTGATAGAGGTAACTTTTTCTTAGTATGACTGTGTCCACACTGGAGATTGTACTGCTTTAACTATAGAGTGGAACACACACTGTGTGCAGACAAGCCTTTTGGTTTTGAGGTCTTTGGGGCAGGAAGTGGCCTTCAGTGTTTGGAAATGCCTAGTACATAATAGGCTTTACCGTAAAGAAAAATTAAGTAAATCATCCTCATCATCATTTTGGAATGGGAGCAGCAGCTACCTGTTGGCAAGAGACCAGTGAATAGGCGGGACTGCTCTATGCATTCGTGTACATTAGCTTCTTCCTGTCCAGAGTTTGTTTTGTTGGATGGTTCTTTAGTTCCCTATTTCTTGAAGTTTGCGGGGGGGAAGAAGGAGGGGTATTGTGTGAAGGGGTTGTGTGAGGGGAAAAGGACATTGCATTGCCTTGAGAACCTGGGGAAATTACCAGTTTGAGAGCCAGAGACATGCTGCACTAGTTCTGGAATGTCCAAATTTCTCTACCTGTGACATCACAGAGTTCCAAAGCATATTCTGTCATCCTTGGAGCTCCTGACTGAGGTAACACAGCTATTGTGAGCATGGCATTACTCATAATAAAGTTAAGCTTTAATTATGAATAGGTGGCCTCTCCCATGCTAATAATTACTTACTCTGTGTGGAAACTGGCATTAATAAACAAGAACTTGATTCATCACCATCTCACAGTACCTATTGCCACTGGCAGCATATTACATTTTGGGCATCTTGTTCAAGACTGGGAGTCTGAAGGCAGGTAACCAAAACAAGGATGTTTAGACCAGAAGCGTGGGGAGCCCTACAGATGCCTATGCACGTTTTCACTTCAGTTTGTGGGGAGAATAGGGACATCACACAAGATTTAGAGCGAACATGCAAAATCTGTGCGAGATGATTAAGTGAGTTATGAATGGCAGCAAGTCAGATATGTGTAATCGCCACTTTATTACTATATCTAGTACCATAAAAACTACAATCGAGCACATTCACTGTAGCAAGACCTCCATCTTTTTTAAAGCATATCTTTTAGAAGAAAAATCCAATATTGATTTTAAAATTGTCAGTAATGAAGAATCCACAATGCTAGTTGCAGTGGTTAATACCCTCACTATTAAAGATTTGCACCTTATTTCTAGGCTGCATTTGTCCAGCTTTGACTTCTAGCCATTGGATCTCGTATACCTTTCTTTGCTAGATTGAAGAGCTCTCGATTATTAAATTTCTGTTCCCCATATAGTTACTTAGAGACTGTGATCAAATCACCCCTTAACCTTCTTTTTGATAAGGTAAGTAGATTGAGCTGTAAGTCTATCACTGTAAAACAGTGGTTCCCAACCAGGGATGTGTGTCTTCCAGGGAGTACATCAATTCATCTAGATATTTGCCTAGCAAAATCAGTACAAACTAAAATTTCATACAGACAATGACTTGTTTATATTGCTCTGTATACTATACACTGAAATGCAAGTACAATGTTTATATTCCAGCTGGTTTATAATTATTTGAGAAAATGGGCAATTTTGCAGTAATAGACACACACAGATAATTCCTTATTTTTAAGAAATATATTATTTTGCTCTGAATTCAAAATGCAAGAGGATTTGTAAAGATGTGTTTTGGGGGCTGTGTGGAGATGTGCAAGATGCTGATTGACAACCCAGCTGCGGAGACTGGCTCTGTTTATGCTCAGATAAATACAGATATCGCATGGGATGAAGAAGCACCAGCTTCTCACATCCTGCCCTGCCAATGTGCATCGTTCAGTCACTGGCCTTTCTGGGAGCCCAGTTAGCATGTATGCTTATCCATTGCAGACTGGACAGAGACCACAAATGCATCTGCTGGCTGTCCCATGCTTTAATGGTTTTTGGCCAGTACCTACCCTGAATCCAAACTGGGGACCCAGAAGTGAAAGCCATTTTTGTTTTAGCCTATTACTATCTTTCTGCCCACCCCATAAAAAACTGTCTACTTACTTTTTCATGGAAGAATCCATTATAATTTCAGGATAATCCATTAAAGATTAGGATCCATCTGATTTGTTCATAATGGCAGGACTGTACTGTCAGTCAGTCATTTATAATCAGAGCGATAACCCTTTATAGTGCGCTGCATTGGGATGCCAGTGCTCCGATGATGTATCGGCACCGTACATCATCGTATTGTCATTACTCTGTTGATGTCTGACTTCTAGGGTGGCGCTGAGTGGGAAGAATGAGCCCTTAGTAAGGTGTTATTTATTATTTTAAATACTAATAAATAATATAAATATCTTTGAAGAACTGCTCTGCCATTTATGAAGTGTAAGGAAGAAGAAATAATTAACAGGCAGGGGAGAGGGGTTCACAGAAACCCTATGATGCTGAATAGCAATCTGATTTCATGAGGACCAGCTGTGTTTTTGACAGTGCCATGTATCTTTCCCATGATTAATGAGGGCTTCAAAAAGCTACACAGATTTGACACTGTCCACTAGGCAGAGAGGCAAAGAACAACAAAACCCCTAGGAGGCCTTGAAGTGCTCTTCCCTATAGCTTCTTTGCTATGTGGTTCATGAACCAAGATACAAAGTACTAATGACATTGCTGGATTCTGGCATCATGGCCAGTGGGTACGAAGACCTGGCATGGATTTCACACCATAACCTGTGCTGAAGGCCTTATTTAAAAATCTGAGTGCAAAGGACAGATTCTTCTTTCTGTCCAAGTGTGCATGCCACATGCACTCCTTGTTCGCTCTTTCAGGGGCCTATCCTAGCCCTATTGTTATTGGGGGCTAAGCACAATACTGACCAGTTGTTAGTAGTAAATCATGTTTGTGTGGTGTGCTTTTCATCTTTAAACTGCTTTGCGGGCATTAAGCAGGTCTCACGGCATCCAGAAGAAGAGCTGTGTGTGGCTGAAAACTTGTCTCTGTCACCAACAGAAGGTTGGTCCAATAAAAGATCTTACCCTCACCCATCCTGTCTCTCTAATATCCTGACATGGAGAGAACAACATTGCAAACAGCATCCTGGAAGGCAGGCAAGCATTATACCTTGAATGTTGGTGAGAGCAATGAGACACAGAGGTGATTGTCCGAGGTTAGTCTGTCAGTCAGTTTCAGAGCCTGTGTTAGAATTCAGCCACTAGACCACACATCTCCATGGGCCTGTGTGATGGGATTCCTGTTTCATCACATTCTGCTAACGTGAAGCCAGGAGGTTTCAGGGTATTACACTGGCACTTTACATCTTCATAGTGTTCTACAATTACTAGCCAATCAGGAACCTGATTGAAGAAGACAATTCTTACCAGCAAGGAGCTCCTCCCTTCTGTCATCCTCTCCCCCTTAGTTTGCTTATCAACTGCCCAGCCTCACTTCCTTTCCTTGTTGTAGCTGGGAATGGCTTCTTCATACAGGTACAAGTATGTCCCACAAGTGCAGGAGGAGGGGACCTTACAAACCGATCACACCAAACCAGTCCCCTTCCTCTCTCCAGCTGTCTTGCCTGGGTATTTCAGTTCACTCAGGTTGCTGGGTACGTCTTATCCAGAATGAAGTGAAAACCCCAAACAAGAGTTGTGGAATATACTGGTACATTTTCCACAGGGAGAAAATTCTTAACAAAGAGAGGGGGGAGTGTTTATTTCAGCTACAAGTGGCCTCTGCCGTGCTAGCTCAGTTCCACTGTAGGTCTCTCCTCTGGCTTCCCATCACCCAGTCTGATCTGTGTGGGTTCAGCCTCCCCTACCTGGTTGTGTGTGTGTCTCATTTCTCTGCTGCTGAGTGCTTTGTGAGGCAGGACTAGGGTGACTGGATAGCAAGTGTGAAAAATCAGGGCACTTTTTTGGTTAGAGGGAGGGGTGTTGAGGGACATAGTTTCCTATATACGACAGCACCCCTAATATCGGGACATCTGGTCACCCCTAGGCAGGACTGGAGTTCAGGGCATGTGGCCTTTAATGGCTTTAGCAGTGGTCACCATACTGTTATCTTGCACTGTATGTGTGTTAAAGAATCACCATCAAACTTCACATCCCCCAGATTTCCTGCAGTCCCAACACCAGCCCCCGTTTCCCAAGTAACATACAAGTACCCCAACCCTGTTTCAGGTTGGCCAGCTCAGGATAGCCTCGAAGTCCCATCCACACTGGCAGTTTGCCCTAGGTTACAATTTCATTTAGAGGCTCTGCATCCCTCCTCCTCCAGCATCTTCTCTTGGGCTGGGTGGCTCTCTGACAGCCCTGCCCCCAGAATGCAGGAGAGTGTGACAAAGCCCATTTCTTGCTCACACCTCCTGCGTTACTAGGTTTTCATTCCAGAGGATAAGATGTCTGCGGAGTCTCTCTCCAGCTAGAGACACATCGCCATCTAGGGGCTTACACCAGCCAATGTCCTAGGAAAAATAAATTCTGTGCCCACGTGATGAAGCAGCACAAAGCATAAGAGATTTTTGTTAAGTGCTGGCAGTAAGCTCCGTGCTCTACATGACTACAAGCCCTGGCCCTTGGAGCAGATTGCTTACAAGATCTGTGGAAGGCTAAGGAAGAAATTCTCAAATGAAGCAGGAGCTCTGGGGGAACACTAGCATTTGCTTGGATTCCCTCACTGTGTTTTCCCCTCATTGTTACATCCGTCACACGGGGTCACATCATGCCCCTGGGATCCCCACAGGGAAGATGAACACGGATTTGCCCTGCTCTTCATGGAAGACATCAAGCGCGGGTGCTCAGTCCTCTGAGTAGCACTGTCTCCTTTGCTGGGATCACGCAGAAAGCTCTCCGCAGGGCCAGGACCTGCTCAGGGTGGGGGAGACCGGGCAGGGGCAGGCCAGGCACCCAGAACCATATTGTGCCACTATTGCACTGCACAGGTTCCTAATCATGGATAATGCAGGGTCACTGACGCATACTGCCAGGGTGCTGGGTGAGCCAGCACACAAGCCAGCACATCCACTGGCCTGGCCCTCTGAGAAACCAGAGCTCATCCCACAAGGGGGGGATTTGGCAAACTTTGGCACTGCCCCACACAATGATTTGGTGGGGACTCAGCAAGACCATCCCCACTGACTGTTCATCTCTCAGAGGCAACTCGTTGAAAGGGGCTGCTTTGGATCACTGTTCTGAACAACACAAGTCTGGCTAGGACATGCCTTCTCCCACTCCTGTACCATTTGTGCGGGGGGTCAGAAGGGGGATAATTTTTAAATGAAAGAACGTTTTAAATGATGTCATCTTGGGGACTATTTTTATTAATCTTTAAACAAAATTACAATCATGACAATAACCAAGGAGAAAAAAAAGCAGTGTTAAGACTCTTCTCATTGCAAAAATCATCACCCACCCCCCTCCAAGCTTTGCAAGAAACCCACTAAAATACCAGAGTGTATGGTGAGATTTTGATAGACCAGTAAAAAGGCCAAGGACCATGCAATATGATAGACAATATTATACTATTTGTTGCTAACAGCAGCCAAGTTTGGCAGGCCTTTCTGCAGGCCTGTACAGCCTTGGCATGAGTAAGCCAGGAGGGGAGGGGAACCTCATGCCCAACCTTTGCCTGACCCTGCAGCCCCTCCCTGATGCTCTGGTGGATGTGCTATCAGGAAAAGACCAATAAGCTGCTTTATGCATGCCCTCCAGACGATGTTTGTCTGGGCCTCAAGACATGCAGATTGTGTAGGAACACACCTAGGTGAGTACTCTGGTGACCTTAGGTCTAGCGTTTGAAACTTTTTTTTCCTCTTTCTTGACCTGTTATTGTCTGCTAAGAAGGATAAATGGGGGGAAGAGGCTTGGACTCTTGGGGATCTCTTCTTGGACACAGCTTTTGGATCCTCCAACAGCAACTGGAAGATCAGGCCAATTGGAAAGCTGTCGCTGTTTCCATTCAAAAGCCACCCCAGACTTTGGTAATTATTAGGGGTTGAGGGTTGGGGTGTTTTACTAACCTGTTGTGGACGTGTGTAAGTGCTTGAGCCTAAGTGAAGCATAGCTTTGTAGTAAGAGCACTTTTGTGTTATACTGTTTCTACCACCCCATCAATCGGCTGGACGGCGTGTCTCTATTTGGCTTATTTCCTGACACCACCTTGCACAAAGTAAAGTTACTCTGAATTTTGGGTTGGCAGAACCCCAGGTAGCAAGAGGGGCAATAAAACAAAGGGGCAAAAATCCATTTAGCAATTCAAACACTAGATCAAAAGATACTGTCTGTGCCAAATTGCACTAACAGATTGCACAAGAATTCAATTCACCATCAAATATGTCGATGTCCATAGACAGAGAACAAAGAATTAGGCAAAACGAACATCCATCATCATCTTAATCTTCATTTAGCTGAAATTAGTTTTGGTCTAATTTTGTTAACTGGGAGACTTTGGCATCATAATCATTTTTTAAGAAGTGTATTTTAGAACCCTTTTCTAAGCTTCACTATTGCCATCGACCAAGCAGATGCTTAAAACCCAAAATGACAAGAATTCAGGGAATAGTGCCAATAATTTTCTAAAAAGATCTGTATTTTTGCCATCTAAAAATTTAATATTACCCTTCCGTTTCCAAGGAGGGTGGGAAAGACAAAATACTTAGACCTTAAAAAAACCTCCTAACAATACAGACATATCATAGCTAGACATGTTTAGAACAAAAACACCTGACGTTTGCAGCTTGGCCTGAAAAGTACTCTCACTGAGGACTAGCATCTTTTTCAGGTATGAAGAGGCACCTTTAAAATGTTACAGAGGATTGAAAAATAATTTCTGGGCCTGCTCCGTAGGCATGTACTGAATTTCATGTTTTTGGAGCAGTCTACCGAGGACCGCTCCCAATCTGGGACATTGCTGCATTTTTTCTTCATCTTGTTGACATGCCCGAGGGCTCATCTTTTCAGGGTGACTGTAAAAGCTTCACTGGTACCCATGCAGCACAGTTCTCCCAGAAAACAAAACCAGCCTTAGCATCAAGGAGAGGAGACTAGCAAATAAAAAACCCAAACCACCAGCATGCACATTTTGTGAACTGAGGATCTCCCCACACTCTCAGCCACATTCTGCAATGTTCCACAAACCCTAAAACTTCATTTAGAGCCCCCTAGGTTCTTGGTCTTCTTTTCAGAGGTGCTCAGCACCCACAAATTGCACTGATGCCAAAGGGAGCTCCAGGCACTCAGCACCTTGGAATATCAGCTCATCTTTTTTTTCCTGATGCAGATATAAGACCTGATCCGAAGCCCGCTGAAGTCAATGGACCTCTGATTAAGCCCATTCAGCCTTGTAATTCAGAGGAAGGAGTCCTGCCAATCCAGCCAGGCAGGTAACTGCCTCCAGACAAACAATAGCTGCTAGAGGGGCAATTCTCACTTGCCCACCCCATTCACCCCAGGGCCTGTCTACACAAGGAAAACAACTGGAACAGCTGTTGCAGAACGAACTATTCCACAATAGTGGTTCCTGGCTAGCTGTGCTTCCGGAACACCACGGCATCAGAAAATGGCACTCTGGGTCCCAAACAGGAGTTGGCATACGGGGCTGAGTACAGTCGTGTAATTGTACTGTGTATCTGCCTGTCTAGATGCGCCCTTGATGTGTTACCGCTGCTCCCTAAGAACGTATAATGTGAGCAGCCTGGTGCTGATTAGATGCCGATGGCACCTTTCATGCTGGGAGCTACTCCCCACGACCCTTGAGATTCCCTTCCACAGGCTTTTTTTGGACCAGGCCCCGAAACGATGGTGTTGTGATGGCCCTTCAGATCAGACCTGGGCACGGCATGAAGGCTCCAAGCAGACAGCTACTGGTACTTTCTTGCTGGTCTTCAGAAGACAACTATGGGTGCCCTCATTAGTCTAACAAGATCATTTGGGGGAAGAAAACAAACAGGCCCAACCTTCCCCTGTGATTTTCCCATGCACGACGTGTACGCTAGACTGAGGCGCTCTTGTTAGACTGCGCCCATCGCCACCAGGCAGTCTGAGCAGCCCCAGCTCTCAAGCTGGGGACCTAATATCCCCAATGACCCCTCTCAGCTTCAGTGGCTGGCAAAGGGGAGTGGGCAGGCGGCCCCCTGTCCTCTAGTCTGACAGCAGCGTGGCTGAATCTCTGCACTGTGAGACACATAGACCCGAGCCGCTGCTGGTTTAGTTCTCACCAGAACTCAGCCCTTACGGCCTTATGCCTAGCAGGGGAAGCAAAGTCACTGTCCGTGGAGGAGCGAAGTGGTGTTCACACCCTTCACGACTGCAGAGGAAGAAACACCATCCCAAAGCTGTCCCTTTATCTCAGCTGGGGAATCTCAGCCACATTCCAGTCTCTGCTCTCAGGGCTCCCCCCCGCTGGTGTCCATTACTACCTCCTTTCCCACCCCGGCTGGCCTTCTTATGCGCTGTACCCAGCTCCCTATGACACTCCCCTCCATGTCTCTGTCTCCTCAGGAAGGACCTTGCTGCTGTGCCTGCCCTCTCTTCAGAACCTCTCCATCTCCCTCCAGCTGCCCTGGAAGCATTCTGGAAATGTCTCTTTCCAGCTGCCGTCTCTCCATCATCACCCAGGGCACGGCTCGCCAGGGGCCCTGTCCAATGCCTACTGAAGCTCTGGGAGTCTTTCCATTGTCTTCAAGAGACATTGCATCCAGCCCAGTTTGAATCGCCCTTGTAGAAAACACAAGATCCCGTTTACTGCAGTGATTAGAATTGTGGCCATCTCCCTAGAAAGGTGACCAGGAATTCTGCCTTCTGGCTGGCTGGAGAACCCCCTACATCACAGTGTATAAAGGCAGGGTACAGAACTCAGCTTAGCAATATCCTCTTCCTCAGCAACACGGACTGGCTTCAAGAAGATGCTGGAATGTTACCCAGTGCCGTCATTCTGCTGTGTTCTGCTTCTCAGCCTAATCAGAGCTCACCGCCTGCGCTGTTCTGCCTGGAGTGACCTTGCCGTTTAATGAATCCCTGGTAACTAATTATTCAGCTCCATGGAATAAAGTGACAAAATTAACAGTTCTCCCCCCTCCTATGCAAGGCAGCGTCTGAACTGTCTCTGCAACGTTAGCAGCACGGTGCAGGGACTCAACGCTTTCCGTCTGCAGAGCTGGCTTGCTCTTCACGAGGCATTGCGTGGGCGGGGAGCTGGCCTTCACTTTGGGCCTGCCCCAGCTGGTGTCAGTGAGGAAGGAGGCTCTTCTGGGCAATACACTGGTCTGGGGCTCGGGAGGGGCTGGCATTTAATTCGGAGCTCTGCCGCTGGCTTCCTGTGTGCCCTTGGGGAGAACCTTCCCTGCTGGGGGTTGGGAGGGTAAATTCATTCCTGTGTTTGAGGTGCTCAGTTAAGGCACTGATGAGGGTGAGGAAATACCCAATGAGACTGACCTAAATGCACACAAGATAGGATTCCTGACGCCCTGCTGTGAGCCTAGCAGGCCTTCCTTGCCAGCTCTGCACGCAGCACTCCCTGAAGGAGGTACACTGGGTATGAGGGCAGGATCCAATGTCAGCCCGTCCGCTGGAATAATTTGTCCCCTGACAGCATCTCATGACTTTCATTTCTACACCCCAATGGAGGGCTGCTTTGCCCAGTTAGCAATCATCACCCCGTGCTTCCGTCAGCCGATACCTCCATGGCAGACACAAAGCTCACTAAGACAGACAGCGAAACAAAAGGTCCAACAGACAACATTCCCATTCAGAAGGGAGGGCCGGGCCTGGCACGCCAGGCTTCTGGGGCTCACGGCCTGTCTAGACGGGGGTGATTTGTACTGCCGTAGCTACACCAGCATCAAACTCTCGTGTAAGTCTGCTGCATTGTGTAATTTATCTTGGTTTGAAACCAAGGTTAATTCCACCTGTGCAAACCCCATTTTGACCAGTACAGTGCAACTGCACTGGGGGGTTTGCATCAACATAGCTAGCCCAGCGTTACTAGCCCAGTAAAAATACTCCAGTACCGAGAGGGCTGAAGGCTAATATGAAACAGCCTGTCAGAGCTGTCAAGATCGAGCCTTTGTTGCTTTTTGTGTTGTTACTGGTCCTTGTTTCTATTTAACATGGAATAATTAAGCTACTCAAGGCCAGAGCGACAGGCATACCAGACCTTCCCTTCGCAGAGATTGATGCAGACATATACGCTCGGATACAGATGGCCTCTAGCCATTTCTGCTGACATTCCACAGGCGTCCTTCTACCGATACAGTGACGTTCCATGGCCCTGGTCGATACTTACACCACATCGCTGACGAGTGCAGGTGAGTGCAATGCAGAAGGTGAGAGCATGCTCCAACTCGCACCCAAAACTGGCCCAGCTACAGTCCTATGTAACAGTTTGTTCCAGAATCATCTATTTCAGAGCTCAGACTCATTTATGAAAATCCACGTCTGCTGTGACATCCAAACTGCTCACCTGCCTTCCCTGAGTAACCGCCTCATTTTATTGCTGCAACACCTGCCCTTACTCCTCATTGATTGACAGTTGTTTCTGTCACAGTGGTATAGCAACCCGGCTCCGGATCCTAGGGTGCAGGGCACCACAGAAACACAGCAGTAGACATGGTCTCTGATCTGAAGAGCTTGCAACCAGTGAGGATGAGCAGCACTGGTGGGGAATAGGAACAGTTTTATAATATACAGAGAGCTAGGATATATAATATAATTGAATCAATAAAGAAGCAATGCTGCCCCTCAGCCCGGCTATTTAGATGCTAGCTGGTTATCGGTTGGCCCTGTAGCAGGGTGGATTTGTCCAGGATGGGCATTCCACACGGCTTCACCCACTCTGGGATCTTTGGTTGTTTCTGTTACTCCCTATGTTCTGGAATGAAATAATGAGCTCTTCTAGGCATGAACCCCTTGGCCCTTTAAATGAACAGAAATAGTAAGGGAAGATGGGATGCAACATGGTGCCCAAGCCACCTCCCATAAGAGTCTGTATTCTGCCCCTTCCTGCTCCATCCACTGCATGGATTATAGCCCCTCTGCATCCTCGATTGGGAGTGGAGAGAATGTCTTTCCCAGGCTGGGTCTACACTGACGGCAGCAAATTCGCCGCCGTCAGATCGATTGTTCCGGAGCGACTGAGCGGTCTGTGTAGACGCGCTCAGTCAATCCAGCAAGCAATGCAGGAAAACCACCCCGATAAGTGGCGTAGCGCTGCATCGAAGGGAACGCTGTTCCCTTCGTCACAGTGCAGCATGGATGGCGCACAGAGGAGACGCTGCAAAGTCGACGGGAGATACGCAAGTGATTTATGTCACTTGCGTATCTCCCGTTGACTGCTGCCGAATCGCAAAGGTAAGTGTAGACCGGGCCTCAGATACAAAGCTGAGCCTCGAAGGTACTAGCTGATGTATGGTGTGCATCTCCTTCCCATCTTCTCCTCCTCCTTCCCCGCTGATGGTGCCAGGGGTCATATGGGAGTGAAGGTACGGAAATGGTACAATAGTAGTCAGGCTCTGCTCACCATGCCAGAATGGCTGGATGTCTCTGCTGAAGTAGCAAAATGATCATCAGTGTTGCCATTCGCATTGCCAGCAGTAGGTTAGCGAGCGATCACACGCCTGAGACAAACAGGGAGGGTGCACGGTTCTCAGCTGGTGTTTCCGATTGTCTTTAGCCACAGGCCTCAGGTCACGTTCACAAAGTTTTCTTTGCAACCAGAAGACTAACAATTTTTTTTTTTAAATGAAAGCTTGAATTCTGCAGAAACTAATGGGGCTAAGCAGAGAAGGGATAGCATCCCTGGGCCTTCAGGCACGCTCCAACTCCTGACTGATGCTCTCTGAGCATCTCCGGGGAGATCAGTGCTGTTGTGACACTCCACTAGGCAGTGGCCCAGCCAAAAGGAAATGGGGCGCTCAGACAACGTTAGCACAGAGAGAGACTCTCGCTAGCTTGATTTAAGACTGCATGCTTCCTAGTTATAAGATTTATTTTACATTTTTATCTTTAAATTTTGCAGAAGCTTGAACTGCTTCCCATGGTTTTCAGAGTTACTGTGCTAATGAATGGCTGGGCTGTTTATAAAACAGCTTGAGATTCACACCTGAAAAAAAACTTCTGCTGGAGACTAGGCCTTCATGTGGAATTGACTCCATCACTCCACCTTGGGAGAAAGGGTTCTGATGACACAGGCTCTGCTCTCAGTGCCATTAGGAAATCTCTAGAACCAGACTCTGTATCTTGCTGCAGGCAGGCTGCTCTGCCCTGCATACAATCCTGCCTTGAATGAGAGGAGTTTCATCAGTTTCTGTTTTGCCACTAGAGGTCATTTGAGCACCAAAATAAGGAGTGGTTTAGTGGCTGGCCAAGGCAGGATCTGATTTGCATCTTTGCAAGATTCTCCTTTTTCTTTTTCTCTTCATGAGCAGATACATCAGGCATTCTGCCTTGCCCCAGAGTACACCCTCTAGGCAGGACATGGTGTGTGTGGGTTGGGGTGTGTGCCGGGGTGTGTGTCCTTCTTCTCCAAGGCCTGATCTGCATTTACAAGTTTTGCCACGCTAACAGTGACAGTTACAAGTGTGGGAAAATCACTCCCAACAGACACAGATGTGTCAGCAGAAGCCCTGCTCTTTTCACCAGTCTGGCACACTCCACTCAGGGAACGGGTGTGCGCTACACCAGCGAACAAACTCTTGTCTGCAAACCCTTCCTACTGTAGGCAAGGCTATGGACTAAGCCAAAAGCACCCACATGCTGGTGCCCTCTCCTTGCCTCTCCTCCCCACACCCTTCCTGGCTGAGGGACAATAAGCACATTGGTGTGACCTGCGAGGCATAGAGGCTACACAGATCACCCTGGAGACTCTGCAATGTCTTCCACAGCTGGCCACGGGAGGGTGCCAGAGTGCAATGCATGCGACATCCTTGCTGTACAAGCACACTGCACAAACACACTCAGGGGTGTTTGAGAGAGCAGCACCTGTGGGCCGAGAGCCATATGATCCTTTGTATGTCAGCAACAGCAACGCAACATTTTCTGCCCCAAGGTAGGAAGTGCTGCTAGCCCCAGTGTACAGGACAGACAGATCTCCCAACTCCAAGGTTGACGCCCAAGCCATTGGGCCATCATTGCTCTCGTGTCCTCACTGAAACCCAGGGAGAAGGCAGGTGGGTAGAACGTAATTCCACAACGCTGGATTTGTGGAACTTTGCCCAGGACATCTAGGTTATCATTCCTACTTGGGCAAGACTTGCAGAGGACCTGAAATGACCAAGAGTGGGGAGGGCCTCTGTTTTTGGCCTGCCCCTAAACTCATTTCTCAGTTGGCAGATTTTTTTGTTAAGATGAGGCACACAAAATTTGCTTTTGGCTTGAGACTGAGATGCAGCAAGAAGGTATCTTCTGTTACTGAAAAAAAATGGATGAAAGGGGAAAATTTGTTTTCGAGTGCACATGATTTATGGAACTTGTTTGTGGAAGGCCTATTGCCTTGAACAAACTGGTTTTTGGTCACACAATGTGCCTGGCTTGAGGCCCCTTGGTCTACAATCACTTGGAGCTTATGATGATTGCTGCTATGGCAATTACTGCTTATAAAAATAAACGCAGGAAGAATTTGGTGCCACTTTACTGCAGTTTAGTGATTTACGCTCGGAAGGGCAGGAAATGTGAGCCCATTTGCCTCAGGAAGCTGTGCTCATTAGCAGAACTAAACTGTCAGTTTATCCAGGGTCCAGCTCTGACAGACAAAGTGAGCTGCTCTTGGCCTTTCATCCTCTCCGAATGCAAGTGGAGAACTTCACAGTTGTGCTGGTCTGGGGAGTCCATTTGCTCTGTCACAGGATCACGGAGCCATGGCAATGAAAGTAAATAATGTCGGGCCTGGGGAGCTCCCAGCATTTACCTGTTTCTGCATCAAAACTCCTGAACGAGGAGAACATGAAGACTGGAAGCTGCTGAGAAATTCAGAGCTTTCCCTCTTGGCACCTGGAGCCCAGATATTACTATCAAGGTCTCCAGAGAGGAGCTGACGGGAAGTTTTAAACACGGCATGTAAACAAGCATTGCCACGCTTCGCAGTGATAATAAAAAGTCCATTCTCACCGTTCTGCTCCAGGGCCCCGAGGCAGGATGGGTCCCTGTTCCCTGGTGGGGTCTGGCCACAGGGCTCAGTGCTGCGATGCTAGAGGGATGGAGCTCCTGCGTGTTGCTCCTGTGGCGTCTCATGCATGCCGGGAGTCGAGTTGCGACCAAAAAGCTGGCAGGATGGGTGCCTGGGAGCCATCTCCGCTCGGTGAATAGTGATCACGGCATCACATGAGCCAGGTAGGGTTGGGTGCAGATGGCACCTGGGTGGGCAGCCAACCAGCCCTCAACTCAAACCAAGGCTCTTCTGGAATCCCAGTAAACTGGTTAGCTCTGTATTCTCCATCCCAGTCTGTTTTCCTGCAGCTCTGCCTCAGCTGCACACAGTGCAGTTCTGTTCGCCAGGGCAGGCGCTCCCGCTTCCTGAAGTGCTGCAGAGAATTGAGTGGGGCCAGAGGGGGAGAGCGCTGCGCCTGGAGAGGAGATGGACAGCTGGCGAGATGAAGCATTCAGGAAAGCTATTCCCGAGCCGGGAGCTGCGGAGGAGTTGAAGATGGCTTGTGCTTTGATGCTGGTGAGAAGACGTAAAGGGACAAGGGAGAAGAGTCTGCTGCTGGATGAGCAGGGGAACGGGCAGAAGGGTGGAGAGACTCAAGGCCAGCTGGGTGCCCATTTCATGGAGGGTTTTAAACACAAAGAATTCCAACATGAAGAAGGAGACAAAGTTTCATTGCAAATGGGCTCCACATCTCACAGGCAATGCTGCACATGCTGGAGGCAGAGGGACGGGACTGAGGAGGCCATTGCAAGCATTTTGTCGTAAGGAAGAAGTGTGGGTAGGGGACACTCCACAAGGGAGAGAGAGTGTCTCCTTTTGGGAATTAATACCAGGAACTCTCTAAAGGGACATGCTGAAATCCCAGCCCAGGTTTTTCTGACCCCTTCCTATTCTTAGGTTTCTGCCTGGATCTGCCTCTGCTAACGCCCTGTCGAAAGACTCACCAGGAGCTTTGCTAGCCATTCCAGACACATCTCCCCGTGTACATCAAAGCCATTCCTGCTTTCCTTTCAATTCACAGCTTCATAATAATTTTAAATCAAAGTTAATTAGGGGATCAAAGGCCCTTTCTTTACATCCTCTTGAGTCTGCCTTTCCCAGCACCGACCATGCATGGCTGGCTATCACAAGAGACAGATGCCAAGCTGCGGGACCTACTGCTCCACCATTAGCACTTTCCTGCTCTGCGAGCTCCCTGGGCTATTGCACTAATCAGTCGGGGGCCACTGCTGAGTTTAGGAAACATGGCTGTTGATGGGGGATGTTTTCACTGACTTTATCCCTTAGATGCTGCCATTCTTTGAGTCATCTTAGTTCTGAGTCACTGGCATTCGTTAATCCCTTGGAGATAACATCCTCTTTCAATTCCTCTCTCTGGGCAGGTATTTTTGCTTCTTTACTTACCTTTCGAAAAGGAAATAAATAACTCGTCAAGACCAGCGCTTTGTCAGTGGCATGCCAGGTCGCCAGCAAGCAGGGTCGTATCCCACGCTCGCATTTTCCCCTTCCCAGTCCAGAATGGTCTCTGCCTGAATCAGGGCTCCTCAGCTGGGGTTCAGGTCACCAGACACCTCAGAACTCATGCCCCACCTGAAGAGGAACTGTGGAAGGGGGTCGTTCAGGTCCTAGGCCCCACACTGTTAACCCTTCAAATGCTGAACTTTTCCAGATTGCTGGCTGGGAGGGTGAACTTTGGTCTCCCATGAGTTACTCTTCAAGGCCCCGATTCAGCAAGTAACTTAAGCATGTGCCTAACCCTGAGCACATGAGCTGCTCCACAGATGTCAACAGGGCCACTCGAGGGCTTGAAGTAAAGGGCATGCGTAAAGCACTACCATGCCATGCCACGAAATGGACCCTGCTGCAGAGAGCGCACCAGGCCCGTGCATCACATCAGTCCCATCTGAGCCCTTCAAGTGAACCTGAGTGAGGCCCCCAGCCCTCTGCACATGGATGGGTCCCACCCACCTGGGAACAGAGCATGGAGGTGGCCCAAATGGACAAGATCCTCAGCTACCTCACAACCATCGTCAAAGGGATGGTTTAACGCAACAGACATTCCAGGGGAAAAAAGTGCACGAAAATATCATCCGACAAGCTGGGGGGGGCAACTAAGCCCTGGCCCCCAGCAGAAGCCAGGTAGGCCGGGGGGGGGGGAAAGCCCCGTGGGGAAGCCACGTTGGGGGGGGAGCCAGACTCGACCACTAGCCTTGGCATAAGCCAGGCAGAGGGAACTAAGCCCGGCTCCTGGCAGAAGCTGGGCGAGGGGAAAAGCCCCCTGGGGAAGCCACGCGGGTGGGGAGCCAGACCTGACCACTGGCCCCAGCACCCACTAGCAAAACCCAAAGTCAGCACATCTGCAGTGGGGAGAGGTAAATATCAAGATCCCCCAAGGAGCCGTACTGGGACCTGTGCTGTGCAATGTATTAAATGAGCTGGAGAAGAGGATGAACAGTGAGTTGGGGAGCTTTGCAGGCAGGACAAAATTACACAGGATAGTTAAGTCCAAAGCTGGCTGCAAAGAGTCACAATGGAAGCTCATTAACCTGGATGACCAGGCAACAAAATGGCAGATGATATTCAGTTGTGATAAGTGCAAAGTAATTCACACTGGAAAAAATAATACCTACAAAATATCTGCCAGCTATACCTAGAAAATGATGGGCTCTAAATTAGCTGTTACCAATCACAAAAGATCTTGGATTCATGATGGATAGTTCTCTGAAACAATCCACTCACACTGCAGCAGTCACAAAAAGCTAACAGAACATTAGGAACCATTAGGAAAGGGATAGATAATAAAACAGAAAATATCATAATGCCCCGTATAAATCCACGGTACACCCACACCTTGAAAACCGTGCGGAGTTCTGGTCACCTCATCTCAAAAAAGAGAGATTAGAATTGGCAAAAGGTGCAGAGAAGGGCAACAAAAACGATTAGGGGCATGGAACAGCTTCCATGTGAGGAGAGATTTAAAACACAGACTGTTCAGTTTAGCTAAGAGATGATGATGGAAGGAGATAGGATAGGGGCTTATAAAATCATTAATTGCATGTGGAAAGTGAATAGAGAATGTTATGTACCCTGTCGCAGGGCTGATAAGCCCCATCATGGGTGTCGGCTCATGTATGTGGGGAAAAGGCTATGGGTTTATGCCTGCTCCACTGGGTCACTTCCAGGATGGCAGCAAGGCGGTTCCCGTCGCTGGGACCACTCTTTCATCCAGGTAGTGCGGCCTAACGGTCAGAGTTCGCAGGATGTCCCTGTAATCAGGGTCCTGCGGCCTAGCAGTCAGAGTCAGTAAAGAGGCCTCCGTTAGCAGGACAGTGCGGGCCAATGGCCGGAGTCAGTGAATCAACCCCCTTCGGCGGGGCAGCTGGGCCTAATGGTCCATCAAGATAGCGGGGCACTGCCTATAGGGTCACAGCGCCCTGGGTAGAGGGGACTTAGGCTGGTTATCTACCATCACCTGCAAGTCCTTTACAGATTTGCCGCTTTTCAAGACTCAGTCCCATTTTCTGTAGGTATGGCCTAAATTCTTTTGTCTTAGCTCGATGGTCTTGCATTTGGCCATGTTGATATTAAAATGCATGCTGCTCAGATGGGTTCCCCTTATCAAAAAATCCAAATTGCTGGTATGACAAGATTGGAATGAGCCTAGCAACTGTTACCGGGTTCTCAGCTGCATGCAGGCAGGAGGCAATGCTGCTTCTTCAGGGATGGAAACACCCAGTAGAGGGAAACGGGAAGGAGCTGAGAAAACCTGTGCCTCGGGGAGCTCCTCCTCGCTACAGTCCGGGGCTCTGTGGGAGCCCATCACACCCTTAGGATCGCAGGCCCCAGCAGCTTGGAGGGCACCCCTCCGATCTCATGCACAGGAGCCAAGCGCTCCCCTGCGAGAAATCCACATGGTCAGGCACAAGGAAGGCAAAGACCGATAGGGAAAAAGAGGGGGAAAGTGAAGCAATAGAAAGCAATGTCCTGAGAGAGAGGGAGGGGGCAGCAGGGATCACCGTGACCATCCAGGATATTGTTTATTTGCCAAACCCAGCAGCCATGTGGCCCTACCATGATCCCCCCATCCACCCACGCTAGTGGCTGGGGCTCCACCTTAGGGTGGGCTGGATCTCACGCTGATACATCATTAGGGCAGTTGATGCCCTGGCCAAGCTCCCCTCCTGGGGCAGAGCAGGTGTGTGTGCTGGCGGGGGAACACGCTGGCTGCAGTAGGACCTGCGCAGCTGGCAGGAAGCGTGACCCGCTTGTAGGCTGGGAGCAGTTTGGGTGCAGGCAGCACCCAGCACAAGGGGGCCCCCTGAGTCTGACGGGGGCTCATGTAGGAGAGGGCCATCTCCTGCCATTCTCAAGCACCGCAGAGCTGCTGCCTCTCTTCAGTGCCTTGGGGCTTGTGTGCTGTTTCCCTCTTCCAGATTACAGCTTTGTGCCCTCTCTTTCCCCTCATGCAGCTCTGGCTGCATTTGCAGAGGGAGCCTGGCTGTAGCGGGAAAAGCGCTGACCCCAGCTTGCCACAGGTGGGGCAGGTATGCTGCAGCTGGCCAAAGGGAGGAGCTGATGGGCCAAGTCCAGACAGTCGGTGTGCGGCAAATGATGGGTGGCAGCCCCAGAGCAGGCCATGCTGGCCTGTACTGACCTGCGTCCATCAGGGATGGGGAGAGCATTGGCTCTGCACCCTGAGCCTGCACAGCGCACGGTTGGTTCACATGCAGCAGCCTGCTGTCTCCCCCGGGAGAGACGTGCCTTGCTGATCTGCCTCATTGATGACATTGATTTCAACTAATCAGAGCTGGCTCACTCCCAGTCATGAACAGGGAGACGTTCACTCGGCCGAGGTGTTACTGGGGTTCTGCCAGCCCAAAGCTCATGGTAACTTTACTTTGTGCGAAGTGGTGTCAGGAAATAAGTCAAATGGAGACACAGCCACCCAGCCCATAGATGGGCTGGTAGAAACAGTATAACACAACAGTGCTCTTACTACGAAGCTATACCTTTCCTTAGGCTCAAGTACTTACACACGTCCACAACAGGTTAGTAAAACACCCCAACCCTCAATAATTACCAAAGTCTGGGGCGGCTTTCCAGTGGATCAAAAAACAGACTCACTCACCCACTATGACTGAGTCCAAACAGATCCCCCCCATTTATCCTTGTTAGTAGACAATAACACATCAAGGAACAAGAAAAAAAAATTCAAAAGCTAGACCTAAGATTACCAGAGTACTGAATTAGCAAGATATGTTCTGACAGAATCTGCGTATCTTGAGGCTGGAACAAACATCTCCCACAGGGCATGGTCTTTTCCCGAAACACAGATCCCAGCACGGACCCAGAATTCCAGCAGCGGTCGCACCATTGCCAAATACAGAGGTAAAATCACCTCTCTGCTCCTACTCGAGCTCTTTTGGTCACAGCATCGCAGTATTCAGCTGATTATCCATCACAATCCCCACCTCTTTCTCAGAGTCACTGCTTCCCAGGATAGAGATCCCCCACCCCTGTGTATGGCCTACATTCTTTGTTCCTAGATGTGCACATATTGTTTGCTTGTGCCCAGTTTACCAAGTGATCCAGATTGCTCTGTATTAGTAACCTGTCCTCTTCATTATTTACCACACCCAATTTTTGTCTCATCTGCAAACTTCATCCGTGATGGCTTTATCATAGAATCATAGAAGACAAGGGTTGGAAGGGACCTCAGGAGATATCTACTCCCACCCCCTAGCTCAAAGCAGGACCAACCCCAACTAAATCATGTTTTATGATTCCTTCCAGGGCATTGATAAAAATGTAAATAGTGTAGAGCCAAGAAGAAATCACCGCAGAACCTCAGTATAAACACACCCTTTTGATGATGAGTCCCCATTTACAATTACATTTTAAGACCTGTCATTTAGCCAGGTCATGTGTGCTCTGTTAATTTTATATCATTCGAGTTTTTAATGGAAATGTCATGCAGTACCACATCAAACGCCTTACAGAAATCTAAGTGTATTACATCAACACAATTAACTTTGTCAACCAAACTTCTAATCGCACCAGAAAATATCAAATTACTTTGATCAGATCTAGTTTCCAAAAAAATGTTGTTTGGTATTAATTATATTTCCTTCCTTTAATTCTTTATTAATCAAGTCCCATAGCAGCCACTTTATTATCTTGCCTGGGAGTTATGTTAGACTGACAGATCTAACACTACGTGGGTCATCCTGTCCACCTTTTCTAAACATTAGCAACACCTTAACTTTTTTCCAGTCTTCTGGAACTTCCTCAGTTTTCCAAGACAATGAAAATCACCATTGACAGTCCAGCGAGCTCACAAGCCAGCTCCTTTAAAACTCCTGCATGCAAGTTATTTGGACCTGCTAATTTAGAAATGTCTAGCTTTGGCAGCTGCTGTTTAACATCCTCCTGAGATACTAGTGGAACAGAAAGAGTACTAGCATCATACAATGAGACATCATCGGATTTCTTCCCAAACACAGAACTGAAATACTTATTCACCACTTCTGCTTTTTCTGCATTATTATTAATAATTGTACCATTTCCTTGTAATAATGGACCAATACCATTGTCAGGGTTCTTCTTCTTTCTAGTATACTTACAAAACCTCCTTATTGTCCTTAATTCGGCTGGCCACAGATTTCTCCTTGTGTCCCTATGCTTCCCCTATCAATTGTCTACAATTCCTAGCTTCTGAATTATACTCTGTCTCTCACACACACACCTCCCTTCTTCCTCGACTGTGGGGTTGTTAACCAGCTCACTGGAAAAAACACCCCATTTCTTCTTCGAGTAGACGTACCCTGCGTCACCAGCAGCACTAGCGATGTAGCACAGGCTGGCTGGAACCCAGGAATCCTGAGCTGCCCTCCTAAGAGCAGAGTGCCCTTGTGCCAGTTCCAGGTGAGGAGCAGAGCAGCCAAACAAGTCAGAGGCGAAGGCCTTCGCAGAGCTCGGCACAGACATCTGCACTGAGTCTGTAGTGCAGACTGTGACAGCCAAAGGTGAGTCTGTCCCTTTGCAGATGTTGTTTGCACATGCGCACACAGACACACTCACCATCAGGAAAGTGCCCCCACTTAAGTGCCACAGCTCTGAACACGACATGCTCAGCACAGCACGATTTCACATCGCTCACAGCTGTGCTCTGATTAAATGAGCTGAGACCGAGTTAGAGAGAAAATCAGCTTCCGTTCATTTCACGCTCCTGCTTGTGTGTGTTTCTCTGCCCTGCCTCCCTGGCACTCTGTTACCCGGGGCTCTCCGCAGCAGGGATGGGGGAGATCGGGAACCGAGGGTTGGAACTGCCCCGCTCACTGACACAGGCTGGCTGGAGAGTTGCTACAGATCATCCCAGTCAGCGCTGTCACGTTGGTTACAGGGGCAGCAGAGGCTGGAAAAGAGCCCCAAGCACCCAGGATACACTCACCCCTTGCTTCCACCAGCAGCTTCAGGAACAGTGGCTCCCTGGATTCTCTCTCCTGCAAACAGGCTTAGGTCCAGCTCACGCTAGTCGCACGTTCTGAGAATTTCTCACTGTTGCTAGCCCCGGTGCAGGCTCCTATCCTCTAACCCAGCTCAGACCGACTGGCTTTCACCTCCCCCCGATCCATACGCAGTTTGTATTTCCACCCAGCACATACCTGCCAGTTAGATGCCCAGTGAAGCTGGATAGCCAGGTCCTGTCTCTGCCACTGGGCTCCCCACCACACCACGGGAAACGGCGGGGAAGCTGCTTGAGCATAAGAACTGGCACCTTGCTATCTGGGGACTTCCTTGCCTCTAGTCCCTCCATGGCCACCCAGCTAGTGGGAGCCTCTCCTACTTCAGGAGTGGGACGAACAGCTCCACTCCGTACGGCCCTGTGAGTAATGGCCCCGGAGAAGGCTCCCTGAGCCACACAGATTCTACTGTTCTGCCTCAGAGAGCATGGTTCTGGGTATGATGCTGGCAGGCCAGATGCCAGCTCATGCCAGGGCCCAGGGCCTCACTGAACACTGACAAATGCCCAGCTGGAATGCAGGCAGGCTTACGCGTGGCTTAGGGTAGCTAAAACAGAGATCAGCGCGGTCAGAATGGGCTCTGCATTTAGATTTTGCAGAATGCTTGTTGGATTCTGCGTATGTTAATACTACTCATAATATCAGCATTGCAGCGTATAAAGTTCTACGGTGTGTTTGCATTGTATCCCTCTGTAATTGCGTAACTCACCCAACAGAAAAAGCAGCATTCGTTAAAGTAAAGTGCCCGGCCTGCACACAAGATGGCCCACTGAAGACAAACGAGGCATTGTGTAGCATCAAAAGACAGATTTCTTGCCCTTTTCTGTATCTTCCCCAGCTCCGATATATCTTTTTTGAGACTGGGTGACCAGAGCTGCACGCAGTATGCAAGATGTGGGCGTACCATGGATTTATAAAGAGGCAATATTATATTTTCTGTCTTATTATCTATCCTTTTCCTAATGATTCCCAACCTTCTCTTAGTTCTTTTGACTGCTGCTGCACATTGTGGATAGTTCCCTGCAAACATCCACTCAATGACCCCAAGATCTCTTTCTTGAGTGGTAGCAGCTCATTTGGACCCCATCATTTTATATGTTTAGTTGGGATTAGGTTTTCCAATGTGCAGTATTTTGCATTTATCAACATTGAATTTCATATGCCATTTTGTTGCACAGTCACCCAGTTTTGTGAGATCCCTTTGTAACTCTTCCCAGTCTGCTTTGGACTTAACTATTTTGAGTAGTTTTGTATTATCTGTGAATTTTGCCACCTTACTCTTTACCCCTTTTCCTGATCACTTATGAATATGTTGAACAGTACTGGTCCCAGTGCAGACCACTGGGGGACACCACTATTTACCACTTTCTATTGTGAAAACTGACCATTTATTCCTATCTTTGTTTCCTATTGTTTAGCCAGTTACTGATCCAGGAGAGGACCTTCCCTTTCATTGCATGACTGCTTACTTTGCTTAAGAGCCTTTGGTGAGAGACCTGGTTGAGGCTTTCTGAAAATCTAAGTACACTATATCCACTGGATAACCTTTGTCCACATGCTTGTTGGCCCCATCAGAGAATTCTAGTACATTGGTGAGGTATCATTTCCCTTTACAAAAACCATGTTAGCTCTTCCCCCAACAATCTTATTCATTTACGTGTCTGATAATTCTGTTCTTTACTGTAGTTTCAACCAATTTGCCTGGTACTGAAGTTAGGTTTACGAGCCTGTAATTGCCGGGATCGCCTCTGGAGCATTTTATGAAAATTGGTGTCACATTAGCTGTCCTCCAGTCGTCTGGTGCCGAGGCTGATTTAAATGATAGGTTACATACCACACTTAATAGTTCTGCAATTTTACATTTGAGTTCCTTCAGAACTCTTGGGTGGATACCGTCTGGTCCTGGTGACTTATTAATGTTTAATTTATAAATTTGTTCCAAAACCTTCTCTAATGACACCTCAAACTGGAACAGTTCCTTAGATCTGTCACCTAAAAATAATGGCTCAGATTTAGGAATCTTCCTCACATCCTCAGCTATGAAGACCGATGCAAAGAATTCATTTAGTTTCTCTGCAATAGCCTTATCTTCCTTGAGTGCTCCTTTAGCATCTCAATCATCCAAGCTGCCCCATTGTTTGTTTAGCAGCTTCCTGCTTCAGAAGTACTTAACGTTTTTGCTATTTTGTTATTTTCTGAGTCTCTACCTTGGTTGTGTGTGATGTCCCCTCCCTGGGCCTTGGGCTGGCAATGGCCACGCCATCCAACTCAGCAAGCTGGGGTTCACCAGAGTCATGCTGCCTCATTTCACAGAGTTCCTGCCACTTTGATGGAGGCCCCTCACAGCTCAGCCTTCCTGGTGCCTTTGGGGTTGCGGGACGGGATTGTCAGAGCAGCCCAGGTCAGCCCATGCAAGAAGCCGCAGGTCAAAACCTCTGTATCTTAGCATTCTCCTACAGGGATCACTCAGAGGTGCTACCACAATTAGATCCTTTGCAGCTGCTGGAAAGCTTTCTGCTGGCTTGTTGATATAGTACAGGGCAAAGCAAGTGCATTTGGAAATGTGGCTAAAGACTCCCCCCCCCGGCGTTGGGGAGGAAGCGGGAGAGACCCCATTGCAAAGGGCCCTTCAGAGACGGGAAAGGTATCTCCCCAGGCCAGGCTTTAATCTGCCTGCAAAGGTTTGTTCTTTATGTAGCTGGCTATTCTCTCGCTCGCTCGCTCACTCTCAGTATCTGCAATTATATTGGAAGCATTTTATCATTTTCTGTGGAAGCATCTCTCTTTCTAATCTCATTCCAGACCTGGGCGAGGGAGATAAGACTGTGGCCACTAATGCAATAAGCGACCACGGGTGGAGAAGGATGCCTTTAATATGTGCCTGCTTGCATCCTGGGAAGGAGATGGCTCAGTGGCAGGGGCCGTCCCACTGGTGCAGAGGGCTGGATGGATTGGATGGGGCTCCCTTGATTCCAGGGTCTTTTTGTCATCACCCTCCAGCCCCTCAATAGCATTTTGCCCTTTGAGAACAATGCTCCTCTGCTAGGCACTTCCCAGAGCTGGGGGTGCAGTGCAGGTCCCATGGCGTAATCAGACCTCACGCCTGGTTAAACCAGCTGGGGAGTGGGGAATCACCCCAGTGCCAGGATGGTTCGGGAGTGGCAGACAGCTGGCAGAAGGGCTCAGACCAACAGGGAGCCTCCTGCAATATGGAAACTAGAGGTCCCAGCATGCATTGCGCTCCTATTCATGCTGCCCGGTGGCTCACACTGGTGCACTGCATGTTGATACCTGTAGTCTCCATAGACCACAACTGCATGTTGCAAGATGAGGGTGGCTACAGGCCATATTGTACAATTCAGCAGGCTGCCCAGCCACTCCCATTTCCAGTCACCATGTGGTTCTCTCTCAGACCAGTGCATCACAGTTTATTATATGTTTCTGAACATGGCCAGTGAGTCAAAGGTTAGGGGAAGAAGTCAAACCATGCTAGGTAGATCCTACAGTATCGTACATATGGCTGTCAAAAGCCTTTAAGCCGCAAAATACCCAGGAAACTATTTGGCTTTGAAGAGACAGCTTCTAATTTGTACCTGCTAGACTCCATCCTTTAGTTCTTTCAGGCACACGCACACGGATACGGATACAGAAGCACAGTTGGGGTGGACGACTCTGAAAGCATGTTCCTTACCCCCCCCAGAGGGACCCCAGTCTGGCACCACTTCCTAAGCATCTCTCAGCCAGAGAAGGCTTGGCTCAGCTACCATTAATATGTCACTTGCAATAATCAGCCACCAAGCCTCATTTGTGCACAGAGTTCAAGAGCCATTGGGTAATTGAACTGAGTTCTAATGACAGTATATCCCATATTAGCAATTTCCACCATGCTAATATGGATTGTTAACAAGCCGATAAGCCTGCCATATCACACAGTCATGACGGGGGATGCGTTTGCTTGTGTGGAAGAGATGGGAAATGGGACGAGCAGAGTCTGACTTACAGTGATTGCTGCAAACATAGCCACCCTATAGCTGGGAGACCCCAGATAAGCCACAAGCACAGGTCTTAGACGCAATGAGCATGTTCAGATTGGACGTTCCTGGAGCTGGGATGCAAAACAGGTTGAATTTTGTGCCTCTCAGTCCCTGATTCCAATCCTGGATGGGAATGACCTTGGCCGAGACCTGGTATTTGGCCCCTCATCCCGATCTGAAATGAGCTGGGTGGGTGAGAGTCCATTTCCCATGTCTAGAGCCTCCATCACACACCTGGCTGTTTAAGCAGGAAAGCCAAAGTCTGGTTCAGCCATTGAGACTGAGCTCCCCTCTTGCTTCCAGCAGCCCCTTGGGATCAGCGCTGAGCTACAATAGAAGAGGACAGTGCAGGCCTGGTGTGACCCTCTCTCTGTCCTAGTTGCGTCTAGTCAGCTTTGATGGTTGGGAATTTAGCACCACTGGCCTGCTCTAAACTCAGATACAAATTAAGAAGGGTAAAAACAAAAACCTCCCATTCTAACACTGTATCTGAATTGCCATTCCCTCTGCCAATAACACAGGAGAGCTGTGAATTCACGAGCAGAGGTTTCTGCTAGATGCCAAATTCCTTACCACTCTGGAATAACAGCACCTTTTACATCCAACAATTTAAACACAGCAAAGAAAATCTTCCCCCCCATTGGAAAAAATCGAGCCGATCCAACCCAAAGCAGCTCGTGTGGTTATGAGAATCTCCTTTTGACAGTTATTCAGAGACGCAACAAGCTAAAACATCAGCTGTGACATTAAATAGAACTGAAGTCTTGAAAAGACCCCTGGGAGCAGAAGACCATCACCTATGCCAAGATGCTTCCAGAGAAGACAGGCTCAGCCCAGCTTCTGCCAGCTCAGGTTCTTTTAAGCTCACCTGGAAAAGTAGCAACATAGGGATCTGCAGGTCCTAGCTCAAGTCTCAGCTGTGGTAACAGCCAGAGATCCTGGCCGGCAGAAGGGAGAATGTAACTAACAGCTTTAATTCACTCTAGTGTCTGGCAGCTGGTGACAGGCAGGACAGAATCTGTGCCAGAATCCTGTGGTCACTTGAAAATGGAATCAGAGTATATATCCTTGCTGCAAGCCTGCAAAGTCACTGTGTGAAAGGAGGACACCCATTTGTAAACAGGACAGCCCTTTGCAAGGAAGTAGATGTGGACCCAATCATGACACAAAAGGCTCCAGGAGATCCCCCAGCACTCACACAGGTTTAGAATCATTTAATACCAGTTTTCCTTCAATAAATAATTTGGTCATAAGGGTTTTTTCCTGACATTGAAAAATGTGTACAAGTCAGAGACTCTGTACTACAAACTGGTGATAAAGTACATTTGCACATGTGCTCAATGACATTTCCCAATAAATGTAGGCAGATTTTCCCTGTATCCTTCTCCTCCATCAAAAGTAGCATTATTCTCCCTAATGCAAGTGTACAGCCAGAGTCTCACATCAAACAGAAGCCGAACTGAATTGTTAAGGGTTCTAAGTGATAATCTTCACTGTGCTCATGAATAATCATTTGAGTTTGGCCGTTTCTGAACAATGCACTGGGAGAGACAGTGCTCAGGGCACAGCTTCACTCGGGGGGGCTGCTCAGGTCCATCAGCTGATGAGCCCTGCAATCAGATTTCATGCTTGTTTTCCATCTCAGCGCATGCATCCACTGCATAGCATGGGAGCTAATGGGCTCTGCTAACCACCCCAGCTCCAGCCAGGCAGAATGTTCCACTCAGACCACCCAGAGCTGGGTGGTCAGCCTTGGTTCTGGTCTGATCTGGATTCCTGTTAAAACGTGTGCGCTCACACGCGCGTGTCCAGAAACTGTCCAAAATTTTTGAGTCTTTCTGAAGATCTGCCAAAATCTGGAGGCTGCTGCTTGCTGGTCAATTTCTGATTCAGACTTGTCTGCCTGTGGAATTAGCAGGGAAAGTCGCATGGTGCGTTCCAGTGCGGACACTAGTCCCATTGCTAGTTCTGACAAGGGACTGGCCCCCCCCGCCAATGCATGGGAATGGGCGGGAGCCTGTCATACCCAAACCTTCTCTCAGGGCAACAAGGTTCAGCCATTAAAACCCCAACAGGTTTATTACAATCCAGAGTTCTGCACTCCAGGGCCTGCAAAGGCTCTCAGAAATGCTGTCACCTTGTTTCTGTACTTCGAAGGGGCTTCCAACCCCATAAAGAAAATTTCTTTGTATAAGCCCCCTGGTCACACTGAGAAATGGGCCCTCACTCCTGTGAGAATATGGACTTTGGCAATGCACTGGGCAAAGCCCAGTTCCAACTGGATGCTTCTGTGGATGCAGTCGTCAAGTTTAAGTTCCTCTGGAGAAGCCCTAGACTTGGCTCCTCAACTCGGCTGCTCTCACGTGGTCTTTTCCCTCCAGCTCGCCTGATGATATGAAGAGACATGTCCTTTCTCCTGTAATTGGTCAGCCCCTCACATACTCCTCAGCTTCTGCTGTGCTCCTAGAGTTCCATGCAGCCCCTCAGTGGATTTCAGTGTGTGTCTACAGGGAGCCCAGAGAGAGATCAGGGATCTGTTGAGAAGTTAGGGGAGGGGATACGCACGAGGCTGTGCCGTGCATTAACATACGCTCCAAGTTGCCTAAAAGGGGCAAAAGGTAATAAGAATCCAGCTCAGCTGGCTGCATACAGTGGTTTATGAAACAAGCAGAAGTCGGAGATGGGTAGGCGGGTACAAAGATAACGGCGAACTGAGGAATCCCAGACACAAAAGAAAATGTGTTTTGATCAGGAATGTTAATGGGTTGCCACCCTGATACAGGCATTGCTTTTCTGGGGGACACTGGGAAGAGCTAGGCAGGCAGGCTGGGACACTGGTGGATTGGACAACAAAATCCAAGGATTGCTCAGCATGAGTGGCAGTTTCCCAGGCTCCGGCCATACGCACTGAGAAGTAAGTGTGAGGGTGCCCCTGGATCTCAGAGCTGTAGGAATGCACTGAAAGGCAGAGAGGCAAACGGGGGAGGGGGCTCTGCACATGTTTGGCAAGCCAGAAGCAGGAAGCCCCTGATCAATTGTATCTTTCAGACTTTTAAAAAGTTATTGATTTGATTAATTTTTGTGCAGCAAAGGGCTAAGCTCATGAGCTGGCTTGTCACTGCCGAAGCTTTGCAGATAATGGCACGTTGCTGGAGGTTTTTAACCTAAAATCGGGACATGATGGAAATAAATGATTTATTTTCACATTTGTTTAATAGACTTTGCTCTGTGCTGGGTTTTACTAGCGAATTCAGCTCATTAAAATAATGATCAGGCACAGGAGCAGGGCTCAGCAACTGCCACAAGCCCCACACTTGTCATGTAGATCTTACAGAAAGAGGTTTTTGCATCTCCCTGGGCTTGGTGTATTTATACCATCACAGCAGCCCTTTCCTGGGGGAGCGCCAAGGTTTTGCATCTAGATCCACTGGTAACTGACACCCTCTAAACACCTACCACAGACACTGTAGCTTTCCTGCCTCTCTCTGCCTGGCGGCAGCATCACAGCTGGATCCATGTGCAAAGATACTGTCACCCCACCACGTTAACATCTCATGGCTGAGTTTGTGCTACTGATGGAACAGCTGCTGGGCATGGACCAACACGGGTTGTGGGGAGCCCCGGGGAACGTCTCTACATCCTTGCCTCCTGTTCCTGGACTGTCGCTGACGCTTTCCCTGGCGCTAGCTCTGTCCCCGCACTGTAGAGAAAGTGGCTGGCACACGCAGGGGAGATATTTCAGATTTTTTTCTTGAACAAGGGCTGTAAACTCCCAGGGACATGGAAAGGGGGAAAATCTGAGTTCTTCTCCAGGGAGCCTGCGCTCCCATTGAACAGCCCTTTGCCTCAGGGAATTCGCAGGCATTCAGACGCGCTCTCCTCTCTCTCCAGTCGACTTCCACTTTGTCACCAGCCAAACCTTTTCCATGGTCAACTGTTGCTCCCAGGGCCGCAGGCATCTCGCTGCTGCAGCAACGCCAAGAGCAGAGAAACCCCACAGAATGAGAATCACTGCTCCAGTCGCCCCAGCTTGCCAGGAAGGTGAGCCACTGGTCCCGTTACTCCACAAGTGAAGGGGCAGCTATGCGGTTACAGATCCCACCACTGGCACTCGTGGCAAGGCCCCCAGCACTGCCTGTGCCTTGCCTCTGAGACAGCAAGCTGCTTTGGCCATCTCGCTGGCCTGGACAGAACCCAGCCAACGCATGGTTCTCCTCGCCCTTAGCAGCATGCCAGCCAGCACAGCACGGGACCGGCCACGCAGGTCCAAGTGTCTCTCCAACAAGACTTCGCCTGTACTCAACTCGGGAAAGATTTGTCCAGCCTTCCCCTTCCACCAGCTCTGCACTAGGTCGACAGCCTAAGGCGAACACTTAGGCCATGCTCCCCTCTCCCTTTTCCCACTGCTCCCAGCTCAGAGTCCGTCCTTCCAATGGAGCCCGAGCAGGGAGGTAAGAGACACCGAGGGATTTGGGTACTGCCCCTTCCCTGGGCCAAGAGAAGCCCTGAAATTCATGAATGGGCTCTTTGAGAGGAGAATCCTGGCTCCTGTGCTAAGGCTTGACCAGGAAGACAAGGCACAGAGGTGACCTGGGCATCTTCTCTCCTTGGACATCCCGTGGTCACTATTACAGCCTCAGGGCCACACTCATCTGTCCCTCTGGGGAGATAGCTGGGGGCCAGGGATGGCCAGTGCAGCCAAATAATCATGAAGCCATTTGCTCCATCACCTGCCCCTCCCTTGTTACAACTGCTCCACAGCCAGGGAATTGAAATTGGGCTTCCATGGCATGGAGGGGGGGGATGTACCCCCTGCTTTGCTGTCTCCCTGGGCCTTCACTGCCTACAGCACAGTTGCTCGTAGCTCCCGTGCAGCCACAGGGGGTGGGAGTGGGGGTGCTGGGTTCACCCCCTAGAGAATAAGTTTTAAACAGATACAAAATTCACTGATTTTCATATTTAATGAACATAGGATCCAATCCTTCAGCCTTTACTCAGCCAAGACACCCACTGATTTCAGGAAGGTTGCTGGCCTAAAGCAGGGCTGCCTGCCGTTGTGCAAGGTGTAGAGGAAGGACATCCAATCAATTTCAGGGCTGGGATACCCATTGCAGTGGGCATGCGAAAGGGCTGTGTGAGGTTTAAACCGCACCATCCTTCTGTACAGAATGGAACCAGGGCGCAAACTGATTCTTCCCCTTCCACCACTAACACTCAGAGCTGATGGAATATTTCGATCAAGTGTTTTTCTACAGAAACTGGCTTTTTGATTTAGTGGAATTTTTTTTTAAATAAAAATAAACCCCGTTTTCTTAGATTTGGGTCTTCTGTTGAAAACACCAGAACTGAATGCGGTTCATTTTTTGGATAATCTCCTCCTTCTCCTCCCCACAAAATATTAAGAAATTTTTCTTCTAAAGTTGTCATCATCAATACATTTCCCAGGGAAAGCTTATTTCCTGAACAGCTCTAGGGCCAGCCAGGCAAGTTCTCTCTCAGAAAGTGCTCACTGGCAGACCGACAATACTGGAGCTCGGGATCTGTCAGCATTATAAAGTATCGATGATTTACGGAAGAGCAAATGCAGCGCCCTGCGTGCCTTGGCCGTCCCTTCCTTCATGCGATCGCTGACCTGAAAGGACAGCAAAATGATGCCTGAACAGTCTTTGTCCCGGGGATGCACGGTGCATGCTATCTTGCTCTCAAGGAGATATCAACCAGGCGCCAAAGCAAATGCATTCACAACAACCTCTTGGGATTTAAAGGAAAGCTGCAGCTGCATCCTAGAGTCCCCAGCTGATTTCCCACTGGTTTTGGTGGGAGCAGGATGTGGCTGTTTGCAGCGCACTGCCAGCGGTGGGATGGGGCAGGCTTTGTCATCAGCCTGTGCCCAGGGAAGACTCCTGCTGAAGTTCATGTTTGGGCTTAACTCACGGGTGCTAGTTTGATACTAAGTCATAGCTACTGACGCGAGCCCCTGGAAGGAGCAAACCTGCTCCACACAGATGGCAGCAGCTGTTGCCTGGAGCCCCAGCTGGGTTGGCTTTCGTCACTACGCTGAGAGCTCATACATAAAAGACAAAGGGGATCCCTAGGAAAAGCACCGTTGCAGAGGGGAAGCATAGCTTATAGTCTGCTCAGGGCCAGTAGGTTGGGAGGTAGCGGTGATGGGCGTTTGAAGACACTCCATGCGTGCCATCTATTCTCAAATGCTCCCTGGCTGAGAACATGGGTGCTACAGGGTCATCACACACTCTCTTGGTTGGGATCCAGATAAAAACGAGAAGGGGAAACGAAAGATCTGAACGAACTAAAATGGAGCTGTTTGAAGGGATGTTCTCCCAGTGGCAGGCCCCAAATCCAACCCTCACCTACCTAGAGGTCTGACAGTGCAGCCCCTCACCATAGATCCACTTTATGTGCAAATCACAGTTTGTTCTAGATCAGTTCTTATGCTCCACTTGTTACCGTAGCAGCTGAGCGCCTGGCTTACGGGGAAGAAGAGAGAGCTTAGCTCATTGGTTGTGTGTAGCAGTAACAACTATTCAGAAGCAGCAGCGTTTGAGTTAACTGAAGTGGCGCTTCCTGGGGAATGAGACACACCCCACTGTCAGAGTCGGACTCATGTTCTCAGATGTAACTCATCTTACACCCTTGTAAACAAAACACTTAATCCCTTCTGCCTTGTAAGAGGTTTTAATAAATGAACAGTTACAACTCCCCCAACATATGCAGCGAGCGGTGGCTGGAAGTTGAGAGAGGTTTCTGAAGACTGCTCCCATCCCTGGGATAATTGTGTGGCCACACACAGCAGAGTTGCTGGGTGAGGTCTCTGGTGCCAGGGGATGTTACACATGACCAAGTTCACACCGAGCACAGCAGGGATGTTCAGAAGCTGCCATCTGGGGAAGCTTCTCTCTCATCAATGATTCATCTGGTTTTAGACACAGCTAGTGACCCGCCCAGCACACTGAACGGCTCCAGGTCAGCAAAATGCAGCTGCCACTGGCTTGCATTATTTATGAAAAGGGCCTGCTTCATTAGGTTTCTGGGACCGACCTTTAATTGATTCAGGGATGAAGAAAAGGCAATTTCCAGAGACAATCGCATGGTGGCTTTAGTTGTGCAATCAACTCCGTGATCTCATATTGCGTGCCCTGGTTGCCAAGAAGGCTAATAGCATATTGGGCTGCATTCGTAGGAACATTGCCAGCAGATCAAGGGAAGTGATTATTCCCCTCTATTCAGCACTGGTGAGGCCACATTTAGAATACTGTGTCCAGTTTTGGCCCCCCCACTACAGGAAAGATGTGGACAAATTGGAGAGTCCAGCGGAGGGTAACGAAAATGATTAGGGGGCTAGGGCACATGACTTCAAAGGAGAGGCTGAGGAAACTGGGCTTGTTTAGTCTGCAGAAGAGAAGAATGAGGGGGGATTTGATAGCAGCCTTTAACTATCTGAAAGGGGGTTCCAGGGAGGATGGAGCTAGGCTGTTCTCAGTGGTAGTAGATGACAGAGCTAGGAGCAATGGTCTCAAGTTGCAGTGGGGGAGATCCAGGCTGGATATTAGGAAAAATCTTTTTCCCTAGGAAGGTGGTGAAGCACTGGAGTGGGTTACCTAGGGAGGTTGTGGAATCTCCAACCTTAGAGGTTTTTAAGCTGTGGCTTGACAAAGCCCTGGCTGGGATGATTTAGTTGGGGTTGGTCCTGCCTTGAGCAGGGGTTGGACTAGATGACCTACTGTGGTCCCTTCCAACTCTCATCTTCTATGATTCTATGATCTCCAGCATCCCTCAGGATCTTCAATCACACTCAAAGTACATGGGATGTAGGTTACAGTGAATGGCGGTGAAGTCAAGTGCTACTAATTGCTGTTTGTGGTTGTGAAGAAGTCATCACAGGACACGATGGAGAGTCAGGAGGGCACAGAGAGCAGCTGGTGGCATGACTGCCTCTGCATTTAGGGTTCCAAGTGCACTTACCCCCCGCAATGTAACTCAGGGAATATGGCACATGCTGTGGCCCACGTCGTCTCCCTCTATGTTTTCCATCTCACATGCGCCGCGTTTACTGATAAAACACATTTTCTCCCCATCAGCATTTCAGAGCCAAGAAAGCAACCGATGCCATAGACAAGCAGGGTCCTGCTCTGCCTCTGCTACCAGTTGTGCTCCAGTCCCAGACGCTTTAGTGTTGGGGAGGATTCAAAGAGGAGGGGGAAAAAAAAATACTCCACAGCTTGATTTACAGGTGCCATTGGGGTGACCAGATGTCCCAATTTTATAGGGACAGTCCCAATATTTGGGGCTCTCTCTTATATAGGCACCTAGAACCCCCCTCCCCATACTGATTTTTCACATGTGCTATCTGGTCACCATAGGTGCCACATTGAACCAGCAGCAGCTAGAAGAACCTCAGCTTGCATTCCACAGCCGGAGCTAGAGAGAACTAATAACACAAGGCAAGGGAAGTCTATCCAAAGGCAGCAAGTCAAGCAGCAGATCATGGCCTAGAACCCGTTTACATTGGTATTAAGCCCATTTGCACTCTCTGCATTCATGTTATATTCACCAGCTCCCACAGAACTTTCTCCAAGCTTTGCCTAGCCCCATGGTCTGGCTCATATAGCACCTGCAAATAGTTCCATCTCAGTGTGAGCTATGGGAAGCTTCTCCCTCCACCCGCCCAAGCGGAGCTCAGGAAAATACCGCAGCTCGGTTCGGCTCCCTCCTCTGTTCACCTTCAGTCAGTGGATCCTACTCATGCTAAGCTTCCCTTGGGGACTTGGGGCCGCTCTATTTGGAGACGCGCAGATGTTTCCCAATCCCAGAACCCCTTATCAGAGCAGGATTGCCCACCTATTACGTGCAATGCAGTAGCACCCAGAGGCCTACTACAGGACAGGGCACTGGAAAGCTGATTCTTTCACAAAGCTTTGTGTTCCATAATGAGCACGCACCATTCCTCAGAACTGGTTTAGCCACAGGACCGCCAGCTCTCCTGCACATCCTTTGCAAAGTCTGCAGATTACTCCTGCCCTAAATGAGCAGCCAGTGAGATGGGGCAAACCAGGGTTCTTTGTGCCAGCAAATTCTCCGGCTGGAACTGCTCCACCATCTTGTTATGCCTCTTCCCTCCACTCTTGCTGCCGTAGGTGAGCTCTTTCAAGGGCTGCCAAGCACGTAGTGCATCTACCTGCCCCTACAGTACTGGAGTCGCATCAGCTACAAGGACAGTGCTGCTGCCCGGGCTCTCACCATAGTGTCGTGAGACAGACGCAGCAACAACTGCGCCGAGAGCACCTCTTTTGTTTGTCCCGAATCAAAGAACCAAGCGGGGCTGCGCTGGTGTCCCAGTGAGAGAATCACACATTCCCTGCTGGCCCCTTTCACCAGGCAGGGGCTCAATTACCATGGTGATGGGCACAGCGCTATCACTTAGATGAGACAGATACCCAGGGTGAGGCAGAGGGGATCGCTGCATCAAAATCCCACGTGAAGCCACGGAGTCGCCAGCTGTTTATTTCTGTTTTTCTGCTCGCCTGCAGCTAATCGTCATTTTGAGCCAGAGGAGAATCAGGCCCAGCCCCTTGCTTGTCTGGTGTTCCTGTGGAGATTTAACCTTTGTGAAAGCATCAGAGGAACCAAGCAGGAGCCGCATCCTGGGCAGGGATTTGCTCACAGCCTGTAAGAGCCGCAGGCAGAGTGATAAGAATAACAAACTCTGGAAATGTGCAGGCAGTAAAGCAGCAGCCGGAGGAAGCCCATTTGCAGGTACTAATAAATAACTGCTGCTCATAAACAGCCTGTTCATGACTGGCTGCAAAAGTTTGGGATCTGATATCTATCTGCTCCCCAAGTGGCTTTAATAGCCAGGGCTGAGTAAGTGCTTCTGGGACACCATCAGCCAGAGAGCCAGCAAGAGGCAGCAGAGGCTCCTTGAGCTACTTCCTCCTGGCCGGTTGGTAGTTTACTCACCTACGCAGCTGCTGCTGGACAAGGAGGCAAGGTGGGACAGGTCACAGGGATGAACAATATAGGAGCTCCCCAACTTTACCAATCAATAACCACAGCTTAACTAGCAACTGGTTCAGTCTCTCCTCTAACCACCTGACTAGCTAATATACATCCTTAATTTGCAAGCGAACCATAGCCCCCCCCTCCCGCTTCCCAGTCTTGAATCACACAGGGTTAGCTCGCATCATCTAGGCTCAGCCCAGAGGCTGGGGTTAAGATGGAGCATTGCATACTGGGACCTGTAGTTTGAGGACTACGTCTCTGAATGGAGATGAAAGTATCCATAGTCTTGTAAAACAGCTCAGGCCATATCCAGCCCACAGGCTGTGTTGTGGTCACCCCTGCAATGGTACCTGTAGGATTTTAAGGAAGACTGGATAATTTTACACCTATTAATGAATGATGATTTATAAAAAGTGTGTCACGCGCTAGGCACTGCTGACAGTCATGACAGAAAACAATACAACCCCCTGTTGGATCAATATCCCCGCCTAGAACAAAGAACTCCCTCCGGCCATCCTCCAAATGGTCACAACTCAACGCGTCACCTGCTATGGCACCTACCCCAGCAGCCTTCCCTCTCCCCTTGGAAAGCCAGGCAACACACAGGCCTTGAATTATGAAGTGAAAGTCAAAATCCAGGCTCAGCCAAGGGATGAAGCAAGAGTTGCAAGGAAGAAATAAAGGAGTTAAGCAACTGCTGCTGCGATCATGGTGTTCACAAGTCTCAGGGCTGGTCTACCTGGTGCTTTGGTCTACACCAGAGGGCTGTATACATTTTAGTCTGCACTAGCATGTCTCACACAATCTGGCTGTGGCCATCCTGCTGGCACACACTAAAGGTTCCCCACTATGTGTTAACGTAGTACTACTACTGGAAATGGGACTACACCACCGCACACTAGGGAACTTTTAGTGCATACCAGCAGGGCCCGCACAGGCCAGTAAGCGTGCTATCTGCTACTGCTGTCGCAAATGTACACCCGGCTGCGCAGACAGGCCTTCGTTGTTCCTGTGTGCTGCTCTGCCATTTTGCGGCCACCTGATGTCTTGTCTCATAGTATTTATGACATGTATGACTGTAGCATCTTGTAGTGTGTGAGGCAGAGACTGTCTCTTTATTAACTGTTGGTACAGCAGGACTCTGATCCTTCATTGGGGCCCAGTGTGCTACCCCAATACAAATAATACACCGGGGCTGGAGCCGGATGGGCAAAGGCCATAGGGTTATGCCATAGCTGACTTTGACCCAAGGATATTCACAGTTCATGCTACAGGCCATGATCCCCTTCTACAGGCAGGAAGAAATTCTTTCCCCCTCCCTCCATGTCATGGCCTTATGTCTTATCAGGGAATGGCGTGGAGTTCCCATACTTTGGAAACATCAAGTCCTGGCCATGCATGAAGGCAGACGCTGCTGGTGAATGCTGTGATCTAACCCCAAAAGGTGAACGTCTCTATTCCTTTGAGATTGTACAGAGACTGGGTAAAACGAATGGCTCAGAGACTGAAAGGCGTGTAGGAGTCAGTGCAATTCCATTGCTTCTCCTGGAGTTGAGAGAGTTATTTGTAGTCTTGTGGTCTCTGCCAATTTGCCTCTACACCTGAAAACAAAATTATTCTAGCTGCAGCGGTTGTAACCACGATCAATATGAGGGCTGCCAGCCTGTGATGTAGCTTTTAATTGTTTTGAACCTGGTCATTTCAACAAAATCCCTCAGTGCATTTCCTTTGCATGCTCAGGAAAGCTGTCATCACATGCTTCAGATGCCTGCGCTATGCCGCTTCAGATTAAGGTGTTAGCCAAGTCAAAGAAGAAACACAGCTATGCAAGCTGGATGCACAGCAATTCTGGGGCAACGTGGCTATTTCTAACAAGGCAATTTTCTCATTCAACCCAGCAGAGTTGTGAGACTGCCCGAATTTTCATTTTTCGGTGGATAAACAGCACAAATGCTCACTGTCTGTGGAATCAACTGTTCGGCTTTACAAGAATTCAAGGCAAGAATAAAACATGATTTCCTTTTTCACAAACATTTAGAAACACAATTCCCCACCTTCACTTCCAATGGTAGTGTGATTTTGTTCTTCACAGCTCTACTCACAACACAGCTGCACTGAAGCCCTGGAATGTCCTTAAAGTTGCTGGCCCTATATCTATTTAGTAGTATTTATTATTTGCATGACAGTAACTCAGAGGCCCCAGCTGAAACCAGCCCCCATTGTGCTAGACACTGGATAGTCCCTGCCCCCCCCCCCAAGAGTTGACAAAACTAAAAAGAGAGAAATAATTGGAGAAAGGAAGAATAATTAACCCCATCTTATAAGTGGGAACTAAGACACTGGGCCATTAAGGGGCATGTACAAGGCCATACAGGAAGTTGTGGCAATTTCTTCTCCCAAGTCCCAATCCAGTGTCGTAACCATAAGATCATCCATTCTCCCAGTAGCATCACATGCTCCCACTCTCTTCCTCCTAGAGTATACACAATGGGGCTATAGTACTGATATGCGAACGTCCCCGGCCAATCCAGGGAAATGCTCCATTTTAGGAGATGGCTGGGAGTGAATATTCCACATCAGCACTCTCTACAGTCTATGGGTTGACATTTGAGGAAATCTGGCTGGCAGGGCTTCCGGAGATGGGTCTGACTGGTGTGGTGGTTCCTCTACATTAGGAGAATAAAGTTGTGAGTGACGCACTCTCGTGCTCCAGTTGCTCTGCGTGTCCTATTGGCAGTCTAGCCGCAAAGGAAGGAGGTCTTGCGCCAAAACACACCAGCCTCTCCGCCCTATCTGACTTGTGCAGAGAGAAGGTTATGTTTTCCTCCACCCTTGGAGGAGAGGCCAGCAGCCTGGCAGGCAGGGGCTGCACAATGAAGGCAAAAGAAAGTTTGGCCAAGGACACCAGGCAACAGACTGCAAGTGCCACAGCTGAATTGATGTCCTTGTGGCACAGGAAGGACATTGTTTTTAAAGGCCTCCTCTGGAAGAAGATATCCTCCCCCCATGCAGTACCAAATTCATTTTATCTGCCTCAGAAGGGCTGAGTCAACCTGACGGGTTGGAACCTGCGCTTCCACGGACTCCAGGTCTCTCACACCTCCACTTAAATTCGCTACGCCAGGCCCACGAACTCAGGTGAAAGAGAAAGTCTGCTGTCAGACTTACTCCATTAGCTCCTCTGGCAGCATCACGTGTCTAAGATGGCAAAGGATGTGGGTGTTAATCCCACCTCTGATTTCCCTCAGTAAATGTGCTTGCTAATTGGTGCCCAGGCCTGCTAATTCAGGCTGGTGAGTGGCAGACTCTTCCGGTGCACTTGTGCATGGAAAATGTCAGTCTGTACAATTAGCCACTAGCTCTGTAGGGAGAGAAGTCTCACACAATTAAATTTCCTCACTAGCTTAATGGGGGGGGGGGAGAAGCGAGAGCATGTGTGTGAGTGTGAGAGTGTGTGAGGAGAGCGTTCTCTGAGCTCATTTTCTAGCTTTCAGCCACTGCAGTGTTACTGCTGGAGAAGATTAAGGAAGGCAAAAAAGAGAGAAAATGTATAAATTGCCTTTGTAGGCTGGGGAAAGCAGCTATTCCGCTAAACCAGAGGTCAGATTTCCTGAGGAAGCAGAGAAAAAACAAACACCCAGAATTGCATTTGTAATGGGATATGCATTTAAAAGTAAAGAGGCAGGAGAATTCAGTCCCCAAGGAATCTCTGTTGACCTGACTAATCCCAAAGTGTCTTGACCAAGCACTGTGCACCTGTGATAGGGTTTAGGCAGGGTTAACCTGCCTAGGAGAAAATATATAGCATCCATCAACAATGCACATGGCCAGTGCATGTTAAACAGGGTTTTGGGAGAGGGTTGCAGGTCTGCTTTCAGAATGACGCAAGAGAGGAAAGGAGCTTTTGCAGAGGGCTGGCATGGTGCGTGCCTGATGAAATGATTACTTGAATGTTGCTGGGATTTTACTGAATTATTAATAATGTATTAAATCACCTAGAGCCTTGGAGAGACATCTCTGTAAAGTTACTATTGACATCTAAATAAAATGAACTGTCTTTTAGGACACTGCATCCCTTTAAGAGCTAGAAGGGCTAAGGGTAAAATTCACCCTTGCAAAGAGTCTGCACTCCTGAAATGTGATGTAAGCCTGGGGCCTTGGGCTAGCTCTGTGCACAGGGCTGATTTTCACTCCAGATACCACGTGTCTGCCACAGGGCAACCAAAGCAGTGCCAGCCTTCTCCTGACAGATTCCAGGATATTTGCTAGAGGAACTATGGAATAGTCTCTTATTCTTCCTCCTTGCCCACGGTCCATTTCTTTCAAGCTCCGCAACTTTTCTGGAGGAGTCTGACCCCGTCCCTCGTTCCCAGAGGGGCTGGAATAGGTGCTTACAGGCTGGCCAATGTGACCAGAAAGGCTGCATGAGGGAGCTGGCTTTCAAAGTTGGGTCAGCTCCCGTGGTTTTGCTGCCAGTCTGGATGGAGCACAGCTCTGCCAAGAGCTTTTGAAAGCTGGCAGACACTATCTGATTTTGCACATGCCCTTACTGCACTTATTTACGTGGCACAGATGGGCTTTGCTTGGGCAGCTCAGGGCTGGTGCCAGAGAGAAGATAAATCCTGCACCTGTGCATGGACTGAGGCCATCTGAAAATATAGAACTGGACGCTCGATGAGGAAATTCCCATCTGAAACCAGGTGTTCAGACAGCACCATGTGGCCATATAAGCTCCTAGACAGATATTTGATTGCCAAGAGCTGTCAGAGTCCGGAAGGGAAGCGGTGACCCTGATGTCCAGTCAATTCAACGCTAGACTCCATTGTCTGCAAGTGGTGGCATCTTTAGCAGGGGAGTGAATGGGAAGCAGTTCACCAGTAGGTGCTCTGCACTCAGAAGTCACATCTGCAAGTAGCCATTGCAGGGAAGGTCACAAGAGCAGAGGAAGCACGACATGGTTTTGCTCACAAGAGAATTTGGCTTGTGGCTCTCTCGCCTTCATGTTCTTTTTCAGGCTGTAAATAAATAAATGCATAAAAGTCGCTTTTCCATCTCCAAGAACACAAAAGTTGTATCCGTATAAAGCCTATTCACCATTTGTAACGGAGCTGGGACTCCTGATTTCCTTTGATGTCTAAAGAGATGACACTGAAAAATGTTCTTCCCCTTCATCAGAAACTTTTACACATTGCTAAAGAATTGTCGTTCTTATGTCCCCAGCTGGCTCAGATTTAGGATTTGCAGCTTTTCTTTGGGCTACAAGACTTTTTTTTACAATCTCAAGACTTAGAGCTCCTGCAGGAGTCTCAACAGTCTGATAGGTTAAAAGGCACTTGAACCTCAAGGTAAAAGCACGGGATTGGCACCGACAGTGATTTATTAACTCCTCCACTAGCTCAGAGCCTGCTTGCTGCAGCTCCTCTCAGTCTCTTTTTACTTATTTCTACAAAATGAGACCATGAACTAAAAACCTCAGATGTACAGTACAGGCTGCGTCCCTACAATGGGTCCTATCCCATCTGAGTGCAAACGGCTTGTGGTTTGCAGTCTTGTCACTCATGATTTTATCGTGAGTCTTGCAATAGTTGGTGTTTTCTTAAAGTCCCAGTTCCTGGAGTCAGGTGATTCCCTCAGAATCTCCACTCTCACTTAAAAAAAAAAAAAAAAAAAATGTTTCCAGCCCTTATGGTTGCAGAGAAAAGCTTCAAAATGTGACAAGTTCACCCTAAAGGCCCAGAAAGCAGAAGGGGAACAAAAAGAGCCCACAGTTTATTTAATTTTTAAAATCTCATGATTTTTAAGACAGATTTGTGAGTTTTAAATGCAGCTCCTACAGACAGTGACTTTAGCCCTGCCATTGGGGATTCGATTCCCTTTGTCATTTGAAAGCAAAATCTAGCTACACAAGCGGAACTGCTGCATTAGCTGACAGGTAAAGGAGTCCCGAGTTCTGCTCCCAGCGCTGCTACAGGTGTCCTGTATGAGCTTGGCCAAGCCACAGCCTCTCAGCAACCAGGTTCCCTCTTTCCTCCCTTCTTTGTTGGAATGGGCTGTAAAGAACTAAAGCTTGACAAGCGCATAGAGATTCCTAGGGGAGGGGCCTGTAGAAGGAGGGAGTTTGATGTTATTTCAGAGCATCCCTGGCAAGTTGCCCCCAGTTAAAAACCAGGAGAGGGGCAAAGACAAAATGAGAAGCAACAAAAATATTCTGCAGAAAGTGGTATGATCTGGAGCCAAACACCTTCACTAGCACCAAGTGAACCACATCATGTAGAAAGAGCTCACACATGCCTCTATCGAAGAGCCTGAACTAGCAGTTCGAAAGGTTACAAAGTTCATGGCCAAATTTTGCAGCATTCAGAGTTTTGCCTAGTTCTGCTGAAAAAGCAGCTGGACTTTGGGGGCATTTAGGGACTCTCTCAACCTTTTCCTAGTCCTGATTTGGTTTACTGTTGGTAGCCAATTCAGATTATCCCCAGAAACAGCCGTAAAGACCAGAGTAAAAGAAGATGAAACCCCCCCCCCCCCCAAAAAAAAACCCAAACCCCTACCAAGGAAGGGAGCTGGGGAGAAAACAACACTACAGAAACACACACGGCAATCAATAGTGCAAGGGGAAAGGGGTGGAGGGCACCAAGATGTGTTTGCACAGAAACACAGTTTGTCTGAATCAGAGCAGTTTTCTACGTCTAAGCATTTTGGACTGACTGGGCTCACAGCTCTTTGGACTTGAGCCAAGCTCCATCTCCACCTGGGAATGAGAAAGGAGGGCTGTTCCTCATCCAACCAGACAAGAAGAGCTCCCATGGCAAGTTATTGCTACTTATGTGAGCAAAGGAGTCCAGTGGCCTGAGAGCTCACAAAAGCACTCATGAAACGAATTCACCTTTCTTGGTTTTGACCCTCTGCTATTCAGCATGGTGCCAAGGAAGTTGTTCCTATGTGCTGCTGTGCTGCTAATGCTGCATGCTGTTGCAAAGCAGTGCCCAACTGGCAGATGGATGCTGGTAAAACAGGGCAGTGCCCAAAGATCAGCCCAGAGACCAGGACATTAAATATGGCCACAGTTGCCTTTGTTTCCATTATGGAGAGGGCCCCTGCAGTTCACGTGTTTGACTACTGGTCCCCACAGCCCATACGCCGTCTTGAGCAGACGCTGCGTCTGCTTTAGATGATAGATCTGGATGGCTCCTCCGGCTTCATCTCCCAGTTCAAGGGAGGTTCAGCTGGTTCCTTTACTGCAGACTTGGTGAGAGGAGAATCAAACCTGACACCAAGGTGAGACGTTTGCATCATTATTATTGAGCATCCATGCGCACGCTGGGTGCCTCACTGCATAAATACGGTGGCATGGATCCTGTCCCAAAGAACTTACAATCTTGTTTCAGACATGATGAAACAGGGGGGGGTGTCACCCAAGGAAGAAGAGGATTATCAAGGGTTACAGCCCTGGGACAATGCTGTTACTCAGCAAAGGTTATTTTTTAAAACAAACTCCAAAATAGATAAAGAGCCCTTGACTCATTTCTTCTAGGCACTGCAGCAGATGTTGTCTGGGGGAGGGACATGCATGAGGAGAGGGTGTCAGCTCAGGAGGGATTCCCACACAGACCAGAGGCGGAGGAAGGCATTCAGAAGGAAAGGAGTTAAGTTTGGACTCATCAGTAGGTCAGGAAGGTGATAGATGAATCCTGTCTTGCAAGAAACCATTTGTTGGAGTAGTTTTCCTAATAATTTTATTAAGGTTTACCACACTTCAGTTCCCATCCCACCTTTATTAGTCCAAAGGCCACGTAGTGCTGGTTACAACCTGTGATGTTTCCCGGCCCCACAACCTAGATTGGTGTGTAGCTGTGTCACCCCAATTCCTCCCTCCTTGGCCCCAACTTACTCTGCTTTGCTGTGCGAACCACCCACTCTTAGGTTGGCCCATGCCCAGCCTCCTACCAGTCCCTGGCCCAGTGATGGAGCACTTCTGGCCAGCAGCTCATGGATTGATCCCCAGCAAACCCAGCTCATGGATTGATCCCCAGATGCAACCCAGGGAACTGCCGTCTTACAGAGTTTAGTGCTGTACATGGCACCCTGCAAGTTCATGACATTGTCCGTCAATTTATCAAAGAAATTGATATATACCAGCTTTGTCACGCTAAGTGAAGTCTCTACACACACTCAGTCCATGTGCACTGTTTTAGGTGAAACAAATAAATTTGACTACAGCAAGATTTTAAGTGATTATAAATCAGATGAATATAAATCACGGATTAGATCATTAACTAAAAAGTAACTTGCATCCTAACAAACTTAACATTTCAGTAACTTTTTTAGTCCTTACCTACTCAGCTTACCCACAAGCTGGCTGAGATGAATCTTGCAGCCAGCCCCCCACGCCCTCACAGGCAGCTGTCAGTGCTTGGTGTTACTTAGAAGACGAATTCCAGGGGAGAGCCCCAAGACAAAGATGTGTCTGTCTTAACAAATTTCTTCAACCGCCAGGGTCAGGTGATCGGCCCTGTCCAGCAATGGGCCTGATTTCTTCCACTTGAGTGAAAGTGCTCAAAGGTGCTTAGGCCAGTCCATTGTTCCTGTAGGCAGGCCTCTGCGAGGCATGCACCCTCAGCTTTGTGTTCGTCTACATCCATTCAAACCAGGTGTGAGACACTTCGGGATATGACCTAGCAGAGTTTGATATCTGTACATGTGCATGACATTGCAGGAAACATACTACCACAACAGTAACGTTCAGTACGTCGTGAGCATTCAAAGAACACCTTACATGACATACTTTGCATCAGACACCACACCATTACACTACAAGGTAACTTGTAAGGGTGAACATGAGCGATACACAAATCGCACACGAAGGGTGTACATGGGGCGCAGCATGTCACACAAGCACATTATAAGCACACACACTTTGTTCTCTATCCCAGCAGCAATCCAGCGATAAGCATTGGCCAAGTACACACACTGGGCCCCGCCCGGCCTGGGAGACACTTTCCCGTCATGACACGGCTCCAGAGGGGTAAAGGAAAAGCTCCAGGGAAGAATCCTGAGAAAAATCTTGCTCATCTAAACACCATAACAAGCACGTGATGTCACTGCTGGTTAGTTGGACCTTCGCTAATACCAGCAGAAGCAGTTAGGCTGAACCCAGTCAAGACAAGATGAATGGTTGGGGGCCCCCTTCACTAGGTTGTCGTCTTCTCTTATTTTGCCATATTTCTTCCCAACGACTTGCCTATATTTCTAACCCATTATTTACTGCACCTGGTGCCAAGTTAACCTTATTTTCTTTATTTCTATTACTTCTGCCCAAAACCTTAAACAAAGAGACTACTTCAAGGGGCACCACAAATTTTACACAAACCACCTTCTCTCTCATGATCTCAGTCTTTTGGTCAAGTGCTTTGGGCCTATTACTTATGCCAAGATCCAAACTCAATTTACAGCCATAGCTATCATAGAAGATGAGGGTGGGAAGGGACCTCAGGAGGTATCTAGTCCAAACCCCCTGCTCAAAGCAGGGCCAACCCCAACTAAACCACCCCAGCCAGGACTTTGTCAAGCCACAGCTTAAAAACTTCCACCCCCTCCCTAGGTAACACGTTCCAGGGCTTCACCACCCTCCTTCACCTGCATTGAAGGTGGGCCTCTATTCCTACACCATACAATGGCACAAGCTGAGACAGGGTGAAACAGATAATTAGTAGGTCTTCAGACTGGTGGACTGGGCAAGGCTGTTGGTGGTTGCCTAAAGAACTAATTTGACCTTGGCAGCTGAATTGACTAATGCTGCCTCTTATCCTGAGGTCCTTGTCTAGTCCCACATGAGCGAACACTCAGGTTTCTACCACCTCCTGCCAGATATAACAACCCATTCCATGGAGAGAGCACCGTGCCAGCACATGGCAGCTGCATGCATGTTGGAGAGACCCCAAGGGCACCCCTAGAGCACAGGGCAATGCAGTGGCCCTCATCTGCCCTGCGCTGATTTAACCTGCATTTTTCTAACGGGGAGGAAATGCAGTATCTAAGGCACAGACCAGGAAATCTTCGCCGTTATACGCAGGTTTAATTTCGAGTTTGTGAGGCTTTTTCTAAGATAAACACATTTGAATTACAAATTGCTTCTGCTGTCTTTAACCAGCCCCTCGTCCTGGGAGCAGCTGTTGGTTTTAATATTTAATGAAGCCGTCTATAACTGCAGTGCTGACCTGCCACCTCTTCAGACTGCTTCATCACAACTCGTTAACCTTTTGGTCATGGTCACTGTATTTATATTTCAATGGCAGAAAAGCTGGGTCACCCATCATCCCGGTCAAGGAGAAGGGCCTTAAAAATGAATGATAACAGAACACAGAAGTGAAGCCATGGCCTAAAAGAGCTGGGGACTGCCTTTGCTAGGCAGTGGAGCAGCATTAACCCTTTGCAAAGGAACTAGGAGTTATTGCATGCATCTTCACACCAAGAAAGGTGGTAGAAAGGGGGCCTCGTCTGGATGGGGCAAGAGTGAGTGTGAACGGATTGGAGTCCCAGCAGTAGAGCTGTGAGAAAAATTCACACCTCTTGAACCAAGCTCTTGGCTTGAGATGTGAGGCATTTATAGGCCTCACCCCCACTTACCAAAGTCTGACGGCAGAAGTTAACCCAGCCAGGAACATCCTTTCTACCAGCTACGTTCTAGGAATCCCCTTCAGGGCATCAAAGGGAAGAAGACTGGGCGAGAAGGAGAGCGCCAGCCAGGGAGATTCTCTGTATAGAGTTGTCAAACTCCAGCCCCTATGCCAGCCTGCTGTGGCTCAGTTTGTGGGCACTTCGTCATGTGAACTCGGAAGAGTCAGCCGCATGCCATCACTGGTCTTGAAGGGACAATGCACTCACAGGCTCCATCCTTCACACTGCAGGACTTAGAAACTGCTTTAAGCCCTTCATGCTGTACCCAGCACAATCAGCTGTGTACTGGAGAAACAAGTGAGAACTTAGTACATCAACCAGGGAGGCAGAGGTGGAGGAAGACTGATTAATTGCATTATGCCGTGATCTATCAGCCCCTTAATCCACATTACAGTGGATCTATTCAATCTGCTTTGACAATCAAACAGGCTCCACAGATGGGAAATACAGATGTCTGAGCTCAAAGAGGCTTCTCTGCTTCCCAAACACAAGGGAAAGTGAACCTGCCCTCTCTGCCTGTCACTTTGAACATGCAGATCTATATTGTTTCTGGGGAATTTTCCCTAGCTTCCAGCCCAGCGCACCATTTAATGAAAGACCCTGCGGGCTTGAAGGGCAGGTGGTGAGGGTAATGCTAGGACATCTCCTTCCGGGGAGAACTGAGTCATTTTTTGTGACATCACACAGCACCGCACTCAGGTGGCCTGCTTGCTGATCGCCTCTCAGTGACATCCCTATGGCAATGATACAGCCACACCGTGGCACCCTGCACTCCCCACCCTACAGCCCAGGAGAAGTTACAATCCCCCCCACACCCAGCCGGCCACGGAGGGCAGGCTGCTCACAGCAGGCTGGAGATCAGAGGCTTGAGCAGCTTTTCATTTGCTGCCTATTGTAGGTCAGGTCTCTGAGGTGCCAGGCTCAGGGCCTTAATCCCTGCTTTTCACAGCGATCAGGTGAGCAGAGAGGGAACTGCACAGATTGTGCGTGCCCTGGGGGAAGAGGGGAAGCCATTGAGGTTACGGGGTTGTCAGACATTAGCTTTTATTTTAAAATAATAAACCCAACTGCAGAGCGGAGCAGGGCGGGCCAGGAGGAAAAAGACTCCCCCGCAGGAGGCAGGGAGCCCCCCTCAGCATCTGCGAGAGCTGACACCAGGGGCCCTGCCCTTCCTTCTCTGGAGCAGGCCTGGCACTAACAGGCCCCGGTTTATGGCAGTTTTGCTGCTCACAAATCTGGGACTTAATGTGGTGCTCCTGGATGTAAAAGACCAAAGGGGCAAAGCAGAGGCAGGGATGGCACAGACCCCCTGGGCAGGCTTCCCTCCACCCCCCAGCTCTGCACAGACCCCCTGGGCTCCCCCCAACCCCCAAAGCTCTGCACAGACCACCCTGGCGGGCTGACTGGCAGGGGAAGCAGCCCTGCAGCCCGTGGCACAGGTGAGGCCTCTCGCCTTCAGGCTGCCAGCTGTGCCCAGCAGACAAAGAAGAGCCAGTTTACACCCCATCAGAGTCACTTCACTTGCGAGCCGCATGAGGACACGAACACCAGTGCAGTCACCCACTGAGCCGCCGGGTCCTGCCCCACCCACCCGTGTCTGTGTCTGAGAAGAGAGGCCGGCGGCCGGCGTTGGAGCCACTGAACCCTAAGCATCAGCGAAAACAGTCTGAGGAGTTTCCCCCGCTCCCAGGCCAATCTCTGAGCTCGCTCGGTTGGGTGCCTGCTGTGCTGCAGACCCCACCGGTGCGAGTCTCTCCCCAACGGGTGTCTCCAAGTCCCATGGTCACACTGTGCCCAGGTATTAAGGGGTGCCGCCATGTTCTTGGGCTCCTGCTGTTGAGATCTTCCTGACTGAATGCCCGTTGGCCCCAGCTCTAGGACTGGGCTGCCTAGCGCCACTGCCCATGCACACCAGGACGCGAGATGGACCCGGTGACAATGCCACCAGATGCAGCCTCCAGATGTTTCCTTCAGACCCAACATCACACCAGGCCTGAAGCCGCATTTGCCACAGCTTGGCTGATCACCCAGACCAGGACGCAAGCCGCACATTACCTCTAGTGTATGCAGCGTGTCGGAGTTTGACTCTAGGCCTTTTACTCCCATGGCAGAGGGCCCAGTAGTTCAACTACCATTGCCTTCAGTGGGAGCTGGGTCTGAGAAAGGACAGCAGGGTTGGGCTTGGAGGCCCAGCTCCCTCAGCTGCTGCTTACATACGCTCTGTGCAGCTGGGGGAATGGAATGAATGTGGATTTAAGTCTTTTTTGCAGCTCCCTAATCCTGGGGCCATCCTAGGTCAACCTCAGACACGTGTATCTTCAGTCATGCCTCTTTATGGCTCTCAGGGGGTCATTCCAGCAGCTGGGGCTCACAGACGTATAGGGAATCTCCTTTCCTTTGGGCACAATCCCAGGAACCCTACGGAGCAGATCCACCCAGTTCCTCACTGTTTTGCAGTGGGTAGAATGGAGCAGAGAACCTGGCCCAGAATGTTGGATGGCAGCTCCTCTTCCTCATGGCCCCGTGCACCCTAGTCACTCGAGTAGCAAAGGTATCTGCATTTCTGACCAGGGTGGGATTTGCTCTGTATCCTGGCCCAAGGTGCCCATGTCCAGTCATTGCTTAGCCATGAATGCAAGTCACTCTGAGGCAACTCTCTTCTCTCCTACCAGAGACCAACCTTGCTCCATTGTTGATCGGCATGTGCCATTATCAATGCATAGCCCTGCCCAGAGGAACACTGGGGCTTGTTCAGCACACTTGAAAGGCAATAGAAATCTACCAGTACAGCTGTGTTGGGGTTAATTGTACTTCCTTGCTACTGTAGCCCCTTTCTGATCTGTCCTCACCACGCATACAGCCAGTTTGAACTCCGTTTATGCTGGGCCAATCACCAGGGTATCTAGTTTGCCACCCTGGTCTCAACAACTCTGAGCTTCAGACATCTTCAGGGCCATGTACTTAATACGGGCTGAGCCAAAACACTGGTCCAAACACCACCAGTCTTTCTGGGGCTGGAAACGTGAGCCCAATTTTTGCAGCTTGAGTCCAATGAATTAGGATTGCCCCTAAAATGGGGACGAGGATGTTGCCAGGGTCATTCTTAACTACAGCAATGTTGGAGTGAGCTAGTGGGGGCTTTTCATTTCCATCTTCAGGGGAATATGATGAGCTTCAGATAGTGACAAAAGTAATTAGCTGGCCACATATCACTGACAATGGGCATGAAATGGGCTAATTAAGACTCAGCAGCGAGATTAAATAATCTCCATTAATATCCAGGGCTTTACCAAGAAAAATGAACCAGTGGTTTTAAATATTTGGTTTAAGGTTATAGAACATCTTTTAGCCTTTTCAATTGTTTTTGCCAGTTTGCTGCTAAGTTAATGGGCTTGCAATTCACAGTGGAGATATATGGTGCATTTAAAAAACTCTCTGCAATTCTCATCCATTCCCTGGGGAGCTGGGAGATATTGCACCATTCATTCATCTGGGTTTATAATGGAAGTGTTCATTGTGCACTCGCTCTCTTCCATTTGCTAAGTTCAAGTGGCAGCAATTTACCTGCTGCCAATTTCTCGCTTTTCAGTTTAGCGTAGGTCTGAATGAGTTAAAGAGGCACTTTCTGTACACACATTTCTAGTAATTACGTTGTTTTCCTACAATCCCCATCAGGGATGGAGGGAAATCAGAGATGCCCTGTATGAACTGCATTGAGACGGATGACCCTCAACCTATACCAGTTCCATTTAGCAGACTATGGGCTCACCCCTAAAGGCTGGATTTGCAGTGGTGCCGCAGTGCATCATTGTTCCATTCTGCTGGCCTAAACCTGGAGAGCCATGCACCTTGAGAGCGTATCCCCATGGATGCAAGGAGATAACAGGCCCTGCTGTTCAAGGATCTGACACTCCTCTGACTTATATGGGGGTGAGCAGGAGTAGGCAGTGGGGTTACACTGGTCTAGAAGAAAGGAAACACAGCCCCCTACCTCGTTGTGCCGTGCAATGTAGGTGATCAGCTGAGTGAAGGTGGTATTTTTCCTGGCTCTGTAAGTTACCGTATCACACTAAGTCACTGGCAACATTCAATGGGAGTCTAAACAGGTGACCGCTGGTCTTATTCAGAGCTGGCCTTAAAAGCAAAAGGTCAGATACTGAGGCCTTCACTCAGGCAGACGCTCAAAGGGTTTGATGCCAGCGTGTAATACCTGAGCAAGGAATGGAGGACTTGCTCCCAGGACTGCAAAGCTGCCCTTGGGGCCCAGTGCAGGAAGGTGAGTCGCAGAGGCAGGATCTGGGCTGATTGGCTCTCAGCGGCCCCTGGAGGAGGTTGTTTACAGGCCAGACCAACCTCTTTCTGTGGCAATGGGATCACAGAGGGAAAGCCTGGCCCCATCTCCCCACTCTAACCTCTTCTTGTGCTTGGGAGGCCCTGCAAAGTCTTGAGGTGGCCCTGTGTTATTTAATGCGATCTGACCCATTTCCCATGGCTGCCTCAGCCGTTCTGTGCAGCTGGAATAAATGTTTCCCACAGAATTATTCATGCTGCAGCTTTCGGCTCTTCCCGACAGCTGCAGCAGCTTTGATCCTGGCGACTGGTTTGGCTGAGCACTTGATTCTGCTTTCCCCACACACGGGGGTTCTTTGAAGAGCACAGGAGTGTGTCATGCATGCGCTAGCGTGGCTGGCTGATGAGCACCAAGCAAGTATGTGCCCCTGGTAGGGTCCATCCCTGAGGCTCTCTCCAAAGGCTATTCCCATTAACTGGGGTTTGCACTGCAAAGAATGTCACCCTGAAGACCACGGACGATACAGTAAGAAGCCAGTCACTAACCCCTGCACATTGCTGCAGAGCCGTAAGCGGCCTGGGGTGGAAAACACCTGGAGCATTTTCCTACCTGCTCAGTCCCCAGAGGTGGACTGCTGGGTTATCTGGTCTGTGGCTAATAATTCAGTATGACCGGTCAGTGCTACTCTGTCCCGCCCTGCTCAAGCCACACCATGCTCCGATTCCAGCTGCAGATTCAGAACCGCTCCAGCAAACGGGCTGCGTGACGGGCATCCGCCTGTCAGCTACGAGAGCAGGTCAGGCAGGTCGGAAACCCATGCCCTGTGTAGATCAGTGATGCCTGGCTCCCCGTCCCAGGAGCCCCCCCCTTCCAGCGCACCCCACGGACACACATGGGGTGATGGTTATTATTTAGGGAGCCAGTCATGAATTCAACCCATCTCAAAATGTTCCTCATTACTGTCTCTGCTAGAGTTAGTCATTTCCTACTCATCTGTGCTCTCCCCTGCAGTCTCCGCCCTCTCTCCCTGCCTCTAGAGGAGGCTGGATTCTCATGTGTGTCTCTGCCCAAGTGCCTCTGGAGGCCTTTCACCCACAGGTGCCCTGCCTTGGCTACTGTTCAAACTGCACTAAGCAGATGCCATTACCAGCCTTCCTCTTCTGCAAAACGTCCAGGGCCTGATTCTCAGGGGGGCTTGGCACTCGGCTCCCCTTGATTCAACAGGAGTTCTGGGTCCTCAGCAAAGCCAGCCCTAGGCCTCCAGCCTGCTCACTTGCCACCTCATTCTTGGCTAGGAAATTGTCTCTCTGCCTCTCAGCAGCTGCCCAACTCCTTTGGAAGAAGGGCTGCCAAAGGACAAGCTCAAAATGTGACACACACATTGCACCTTAAAGCCTTTATAATCTGGTGGGTGGATCTGCTTTTAGCCCCTCAGCCCATCTCCCTCTCATGCTCTGTCCTCTCTCACCCCAGCTGTGCTGTGGTCACTCCTGGGCACAGAGCCAGGCTCCTGGGAGCTGTAATAGTTCGGTCTAAGTTTGGTTGCAGGGTTTAGTGTCTGGGTGCAGCTGGTGGCTGGCTGTACTCAGGAGATCAGCCTAAATGAGCTGGCGGGCCCTTTTAGCCTTCAACTTCATGACTCTGACAGTAGCAGGGCAAAGAACAAGCCGAATGCACAAGCACCAGAAAAGGGCAGGCCAGCGCTAGAGCCCCTTACAAACAGCGTTCTCTCTCCACCCAGCTTTTGGCCACTTCCCAGTAGGTCACCCATCAAAACTAGATGACAACAGGGCTGGGACCTCACCATTGTACTGGTCTGGGAAGCGCTGTGAACACCAATAGCGTGGTCATTAACGAGCAACCCTAAAACTAAGCAGGCACTTGTAGACAGGACAGGTCCTATTTCTGCACGCTCTGCCTGCCGGCCGAGAGCTTAACAACCAGCCCTAGCTCCGGAGCGCCACACACAAACTACAGGGGCAGCAGCGCAGCTCAGCACAGCGCAGGCTGATTTTATGGGGGGACGGGAGCTTCGAGGACATTTTCAGCCATTGCTTTGCAAGCATGCAGCCACTGGAAGAGGGCCCCTCAAATCCCATCTCTGCTAGAGCGGGAGTATAAAGCACAGGGATGTTAATCAGCAGCAGCTGCAAATGCCTCCCAAGCTCTGTATTTCTGGAGGACACTCAGATAGGGTGATCCGACTGCAAGTGTGAAAAATCAGGACGGGGGTGGGATGCAGTAGGCTCCTACATCAGAAAAAGCCCCGCACATCGGGACTGTCCCTATACAAATCAGGACATCTGATCACACCCCGCCCCCTGCTGCCTTCGGCCATTTGCAGTCTGTCGCACCGGCCGGTTTCTTTACCTTTAGTGTCACACGCTGACGCGTTGGGAAGTCCTTGCGGGCTGGTCCTGGCCTGGATCGCATCGCTGGTCCAACAGCTCAGTCTGCAGCAGCCCCAGCTGGGGGGTCAGGTTTCCAGTCTGAACTCACAGCTCAGGTGGCTCTCCCTCCACGCGAGCTACCTCTCCTTGCCCGCAGCGGGGCCCCTTCCCCACCTGGCCAGGCGAGCAGAAACAATCCTGCTGGGCCAAGCATGGACCCAGATGCCCCCACAGGCCTCTTCTGTCTCTTGCATATACAGCTTCTTCCCCTTACTGCTCACACCATCTAGCTGGCTGCTTTATCACCCGCTGTGGGTCTGCCTCTCTGACAGGCTGATCATTTGCCACCCCCATTGCTCAGGCAGCAGAGAGACACCCCTCCACATCCTCAGTTCAGAAACTTCCCTTTCCTCTCTCTGCACCTGTACTGTAGCCAGGCTGGGCCAGCCCCAGCTGCTGAGAGGCCAGGCCAGGCCAGACCCCACCCTGCCTTAGAGCAGCCCAAGGCTGGCTCCCAGGTGCCTTAACTCAGTGTGATCTTCCCTCCTGAACTGCCTCCTCGCCTAACCCAGCGATCTCGCACTTAGCTCAGGAGCCACAACTGGCTCTTTCAGGTGTCTCTCACGGCTCTTTGCAGCACATGATGCTGACAACCTGTGTGATTTCATTATTAGCCAGTGTAAGTTATTAACCAATCAGGAGGCTTTTACGGTGTTATGAACCAATTCAGTTACCAACTTGCACTAAGTTACTACCGTATTTGCAGTGAGAGTAGATATCTACATAGACAGCAAATGAAACAAGGACTTCACATTAGTGAGGCTCTTTTGCATAACCTGGTTCACTAATTGGGTTGGTGAATCAGGGGCTCTGAGGATCACTGAGCTGAGCGAAGCCCTGGCCCAGCCTGCGTTGGACTCACTGCAAACCATGGGAGGAATTCTCTGTATTTTTTAAGGTGTTCCAAAGTCCTGGTTGGGGAGGATGGAAGGGATCTCCCTAGGCATAGCCCAGAAAGTAAGGTTCTGGTCTGGAAACAAGTTCCCAGCTGGTGACAGCTGGGGCAGGAGGCCGTTGTTGCCTCTCTCAGTGGCCTTGCTCCGCTGGTGCGAAGTGCATGCTGTGAGCTAAACCTGGCTTCTCCTGCCCCTGGCAACACCTGCTATTGATCCCTGCTCTCTGGGCTCTGAACCCAGGCATTGCCTTTGGCTCTGTCTCCTCCCTTGGGCCCAGCCATCTGGGGAACAAAGTCTGCCCTCCTAAGATAGCTCAGCCCAGCCCCTGCAGGTCAGCAGAGTGCAGAGGCCCCTTCAGAATTCAGACACCATCTCATGTACGTCCAGCACATCACGTCCACCACACACTAATGAGAAAACCAGTCAGATCAGGAGCAAACCCGCTCCCTTCCCCCCCCTCCCGTGCAAGGGATTCCATAAAGGGAAAATGACCCCACTTCCTAAGGGTCCTGTAGATGGAACAAGACCCGGCTCCATTTCTTTGGGCCCAGCTTACCACTGACTTGCACTTTGTGCAGTCATTTACCCTAGTGCAACTCAGAATTTTACACAGGGACACATGAGTGCCCAAGGCAGGACACTGGAGAATATAGTGTGGTCTAGTTCAGTGGGCACAGAACTGGGATGCAAAAGACCTGGGCTCTATTCCTGACTTGCAGGGTGATCTTGGGCAAGTCATTTAACTGTGGCATGCCTCAGTTTCCCCATCTGTAAAGTGAGAGTAATGACGGTGCTCTTTGTTTGTAAAGCACTTGGAGGTCTATAGAGGATGAGCGGTGTTAACAACCACAGTCTCATTAGCCAGTATTTTGGGGGTACATAACAGTTTTCAGTAAGGAAAGGAAAGCCATGCTAGATTTGTGTGGGGTGAAGATAAATTTGGGCCCAATAGGAGGGACATCCTGAGACGGGTGCTATCCAGTAACTCAACCTGCCTCCTCACTGCAGGAAAGACAGAACATCCATAGTTCCACCCCCTGCCTTCTGTTTCTCACACTGCCGCTGATTTCAGTGTCCTTCCTAGCGTGGGCCTGAAGGCTCTCTTGCAAAGGGCAGCTTTGCTAGGGGCAGGGCTGGGATGGGACAGCAGCAGCAGTTTAATGGAGACCATGCTACACAGAGGCCGAACTCCTTTGTAATGCAAATGGATGCACACTGCCTCGCAGCAGATCTTTACTAGGCATGCACCCAGCCTCACATATCAGGGCTTAGGTGTAGAGTAGAGCTTTGTGCCCAGTGTCTCTGCCCCTCTGCATGAGCTCACTGGCTTTGAGTGGCCTGGTCACCGGGGCTATAGCCCAACCTGACTTGCTTTAGGCTGGCTCTGCCCCAGTCTGCCGGGGGTACAACCCACTGCTGCATGCAGTGTCGGAGTCGAGTTGGGCCCAGGATATTCGCGATCCCAGGCGGGTGAGGTAATCTCTTTTACTGGGCCAGTTGCTGTGAGGGAGAGAGACAAGCCCAGCGTAACTGGGAGGCGTGTCTCACTCACCCACAGAAGTCGGCCCAATTAAAAGGGTTTTCCTTGCCCACCTCACCTGTGTTACAGCCCATCAGCCACACTCCAAGGCAGCATGAAAACCCCTGCTGCTCCACTGAGCCACGGGCAGGAAGGGCTTGGGCAACCCAAGAACTGGACCTGAAAATCGTCTGTCAAAGAAACTGTTAAAGCGGGAAAGGATTTCAAAGGCCACTTGGCAAACGGAGTCTTTTGGCTCCCAACAGCAATGTATGTTGAAGGGGAGTTTCTTGCTGCGTGGAGTAATGGTGAGAGCTCGCTCAGGCTGCTGGCTCAGGTTTAAAAGCCGGCTTTGTGGTGATGGGAGGATCACACAGGGGAGCACATGGCGGTAAAGGAACCTTCTCTTTTTGGCCAGCGACGCTCAGAAACCTCTCACCCCCGCAGAGGTGTCCCAGTGTACGGGCAGAACAGGCTATGGGGCAGCACGGCGGGGTGCGGGGTCTGGTGGCGTGGGAAGAGAGAGCTGGGGTGGGAGGGAGATGTTTAAAGAGGGTTTAGAACAGCAGAGATGGAGAGGGAGCCAAATCCTAGGACCCAAAAGAAGGAGATGAGCGATCTGCCCACTGGCTCGTTGAACTGGCTTTGGCTGCTGGGAGTGGCCATCATCCCCGGAGTGAGGCAAGAGCCCCAGAACCCCGACTCTTATAAAATCACTTATAAATAACTTTGTGCTTTTAATTGATTATGCTAAGTGTATGGTCAGGCAGGCCCTGTGATTAGAGCCGCCAGGCCCCGTATTTGTTTTTGGCTTAACGCTCCTATTACTAACACTTCAAAAGGCTGCTAAAACTTCCTAGACTAACACCTGTCCAGTGATTTCCCAATCTCCCCTCATTAACATTACCTCAGCACTTTCACAACTCCCCATCTTGGCCCCAGATCAGTAGCTCCTTGAACACCTGTACTGGATCTTGGCCCGAGGTCAGTATCTTCTCGGAAAGCCCCTTATTAGCCTCCCCATATTAATCTCAAAATCAGTATATTTGTTCAGAGTGCCAATAACTAATTAAAACCAAGTTAAGGCCCCCTCCCATAGGGAGGTGCAAATGTTGTTAAGTCATAATAAGCCAATCATGCTATGTATAATGTAATGCTATGTATAAATATTCATGTAATCAATAATGGTATATAAGGCAGCGCCCCAGTATAATCGGGGCTCAGCCTTTAAAAATAATTCCGCTGGGCCAATTGGTACCAATCAATAAACTGCTGTTTCCTCACTTCGGTGTCCGTCTCGTAGCGTGTTCCTGAGATCTTGCTACAGGAGAGCCTATTATGTACTGAGCTGGGCTTCTGAGAAAGAGGGTGCCCCGGTTCCCGCAGGCCAGCGTGGAGGTGGTGCTGTGTCACAACGCGTCTGTGGGTAGGGGTCCCAAGGCAGCCCAGCCCTGCTACTGCTCCCTGCCCACGCCTCCCGGCATGGAGATTGCTAGTGGGCTATCCAGCAGTGCATGCCCTTAGGTCATGGCAATGAGTGACAGCAGGAGGCACGGGCGCCCACCCCAGCTCTGCCCCTGCTTTTCTGCGGGACCTCGGGTGTCACCCCCTCCCCTGGACAATGGGAATGGTAGCGGGGGGGACGGGACGTGGCGGATGAGGATGACTGGGCTCACGCCGCACTCTGAGGATGTAAAGAGCTCTCTGTCAATGAGACGTCACCATGTCTCGGCACCGCAGTGATGGGCTCACTAGAACCAGACAGACCCAGCCCTAGCAAAAGAAGTTGAGGCAAGACGAGGGCCAGGGCGGCAGTGGGTGAGAGCACGGGGAATAAAGGACGACCTGAAGAGGAACGCCGTGTGGCTCGAAAGCTTGTCTTGCTCACCCACAGCCATTGGCCCCGTAAGAGCCATTATCTCTTGCACCTTGTCTCAGGAAAAGGGTCAAGAAACGAGGTAGAACGGCGAGCACGCGGGCCAGCCTGCAGGTTGACTGCTTGCAGCGCAGTGCACTCTGGGGCCAGGCAGAAGCTGGACTGCATGGCTTCCCTACACTGCGCTTCCCCCGCCTCCAGAGTTGTCACACCAAAGGCCCAGCCGTTCCCCAGGCGTTCCGGCTGGCAGCTCTGCCTGCGCACGCCCGCTAGTTCCTGGGCCTGGCTGCAATCTCACAAGGATAAAAATCAGCACAGTATTTTCTGCAGCCGGAAGAGCAAGTACCAAGGGTTCCACAACCGCGCTCATAAAACCCCACCTGCTGCTGCCTGCGGCAGAGCAATGTAGCCGATCGCCTGGGGTGAGAGCCAGGTGGGAGCTGGGATGTGCTTTGTCTTTCTGGCTCCCAGAGAGGAATCTCTCTTTCTCACTAAGGTCAGGAGACCTCTGCCTCCCTGTTGTCTTGCAACCGGCCTGCTCTCCCCGCTCCCTACGCAACTCAGTGGGTTGCTGTTTAGTCACTGAATCCTCATGCAGCTGCAACATGTATGAGTGAGCTTCAAAGCCTGCTGCCAGCTTTCATTCCCATGCACATTGGTTTTAAGGCGGATGTTAAAATACAGTGAGCACCGTTCCTATCCATGCTAAGAGGAAACAATGGTCTTCTGAAGCAGACTGGGATGCCTGAGGAGGCGCTCTTCGTGTCTTTGCGCCTTATTTTGTAAAAGGAACGCAACATCGTCATGGAACGGTTCTGGCTGGCGCTGCACGCGGCTGCCCAGCCGAAGGGCTCACCGTGTCCAGCTCGTTCCAGGATGGGAACATGCATACAGTGAGGGGCTGCTCGTTTCAAAGGGATGCGCTGTATTCTACGCACAGGCCGTGCACAGCCAAGGGCTGACCTGGAAAGAAGCATGGCAGGAGTGGCGCGTGCCTCCCTGCTCTGATCCTTGTCCTGATCCTGCTTCGGGTGTCTAGTCCATGAGCAAAGGCCCTCAAACTCGGTCTGTGTGTGAAGGCTCCACTTGACACTTCACAAGCTTCTGCTGGAGAGAGCCGGTCTGACCCACATGACTTCCACGTAGCTGCACTTCCTATTGAATTTGGGACTGAGACTGGAAAGACCAAGAAACTTGCTCAGGGGAAATTTCTGCTGGCCAGGTGAGGAGGCACTTGGAGCATGGGTCTAGGAATCAAGAACACTTAAGTTTTGATCATGGCTTTGCCACTGACTGCCTAAGCAGCCTTGGGCAAATCACTGAACTTCTCTTCCTCAGTTTCCCCACGTGTAGCCTAGGGGTGATCACACTTACTTCCACTGCACGGGGGTGGGGGGTGTAGTGAGGATTCAGAAATGCTATAGAAGTGCTGAGTATTATTCTTAACTGGAGCAAGTGGGCGAAACTAAAAATACAGCCAAAATGACATTTATTTTGTGCTTGTTAGCAACACAGAGGTTGCCAAGAGTTGCTAGGACAAAGGCAGTGATTAAAAGTTAATAACGTCTTCCGTGTTTGTGACTGTTATCCTGGCTCTTGGAGAAGACTCGTTGGCAGTGGAACACGGTGCTGAGACACTCTGGCTCGGGAGGAGCTGTAGGCTCTGTGAAGTAAACGTCCTACAATAGTTACCCACTTGCCCAAACAAAGACGTGGGGTGCAGAACGCGGCTTCTCCAGGATACCAGTCACAGGGGCTCAGCACAAGCGGGTTTGACACCTCAGAACCGGGCTGGGCTTGGCGCTGGAGACGTCCTCAACACTTAACGGTTCTAGTTCTGATCCGGACGACTCAGGCTCCAGTATCAAAGCAATGGAAATGAGGCGGTTGCTCTGTGCCAGTTTCCATGCAGGGACCTCCTGGCTTGTCAGACGCGAATGAATTCAGCCATCCAGGAGTAATCGGAATTATTATTCCTCTTTCTCCAGGTGGAGATGCCAAGGCAGAGAGAGGTGAAGGCCAACACTTTCCAAGTGGCCTCAGTCTTTCGCTGCCCAACTTGAGACACTGAGAGCCTGGTTTAGGGAAGCACCTCCGTCTCTTAGAAGTCACTGAGAGCTAAGCCCCTTCTTAAAGTCAGTTATGGACTGACTGTTCTCCTGAACAGGGATGTATTTAATTATGTGCTTATAACTAAGCATTTGCTTAAACGCTTTGCTGGATCGGGGCCTGAGGAGCTGATTTCCAGAGGTGCTGAGCATCCACAACTCCAAATGAAAGCAATCAGTGTGGCCGGGGCTCAGCAATGCAGACAGACCAGGCCCAAGGATCTCAAGCTGATCTGAAAATAAAGGCACTGAACATTTTGTCTTGGCTTCTGCCAGGATGACTCCTAATGTTGGGCATTTACCATAAGACCCTCCTCCCTCTTGTCATGTGGAATGGAGCTGCTGGTCTGTCTATCTGTCCGTCTGTCTGTTTCCTGCCCTGTATTACCTGTGTTACGCTGAAGTGTGTCAGGATGAGGTTGAACAAGTGCTGGTGCCCTGAAGAAAAGCAGACATGCATCTCAGGATAGCTATTTGTGGGGAAACAGTGCGAGTATCTAGAGAAAAGGCCTAGTGCTGCTGACTCTTCTGAGAGGTGGCACTAGCTGTGCGTCAAGGCAGGGTTTGGCTCAGAAATCGTATATTCCCCTTGGGGGAGAATTTCACACCAACATTCCTGCACCCTGTTCCCATTTACTTCTCTGGCTTTCTACAGCTTATTTACCCTTAAACTCAGAATGAAGAACTCTCCAAGCTCTGGAATTTGGTTTAGGAACCTACTGAACATTTGCAGCAGATTGTGTTTGAAAGAGGGTGGCAGTATGTGGGTTTGGATTTTATTTTGCACATTCATACTAATGTCTTTTTTTTCCTTTTCCCCCCAAATCCTCCTTTGAAACTGAAACTTCCTGGAGTTTGAAATGGACAATCAGTCTGTACTAGCAGCTGCAGCCTGAGAACTCCAGCTCTTGGCAGCCGGATCAAAACTAAAAAACTTTTTCTTTGAGGCAAATTATGCATTCATCTAGCTCATTTGAAACAAAATATGATTTGCAATTTAACTTTCTGTAATGAGCGCCTGCTATTATGCGGTTTTCGTAATGGCTGGTTTCATTGGAACAGATTGTTGGTGCACATGGTTTACAAAACATTTTCAATGCAAGCCCCGTTTTTTCTTATTTTAAATAGCAGCAGCTGCTCAGCATGATAATTATTGTATTTCATCAAAATAAACTTACCAACTTGCTTCTTAATGCTACTCATTGCAGTTTTCCAATGGACTTGAGTGTTATTAAAGAACATGGAAACTTTAGTTCTGTAAAGAGGGTTTAAAAAAAACAAAACCAAAAATGAACCGTGTGTCAGTAAATTGAGGAATGGAAGCACTGGGGTCCTGTCCTGTTCAATTACGGAGGGGATGTCTGAGAGAAGAGCTGACTTCAAGCTAACCCACTCCTAGAAATCTTCCTCCCCCTATATGCTTTCAGCTGTTCTGCATCCAATTCAAATGTCAAGGGCCAAACTATGCACATAACAGACACTCTGTGAAGCCAAGGGGTTTGTTTGCATAGGTACTTCTGAGGGAAGGTTTAGGCCTTTGGTGTCTGATCTCATTGACTGCTCAGGGAACTGCAATGGCTCCCCGTCTCTCAAAAACAGGCCCTTACTGTTTACATATAAAGGCCAAGAGTGCAGTCCTGGCTGGTGTCAGTTGGCACAGCTACATGGAAGTGAATGGACCCTCTCTGACTGATACCCGCTGAGGAGCTGGCCACAAATTTTGAAACCCTGAAACTGTATCCATGACTCAGAGGTAGGAGTTGGACAGCCACCTGATAAGTTACTCCCGCAATTAACTATGCCCACAAAATGTGCATACAACTTGGGAGACTGCATTAAAGGCCCTGCATGGCCTGCTTTGTAGCATACCAGATCTCCTCACCAGTGAGCATGTTCAGAGAAGAGAACAGGATGGCTGGGCAAGGCTAGGTGCAGTGTGAAATCCTGGTGTTTGCCATGGTCTGAGCCATCTTTTTAAATTCTGGCCGGTTTATTCTACTGTGCTGTGTTAAAGCCAAGATTTTTACATACATCCCCTTCGCAGGGTGGCCTGCCACTGTGCGAAGATGCACCCACCTCATCCATGATCTGGGGAAAGAGGTGTATTCTTCTTAATTCTAAGGCTTTTTTATGTAAATTGCACCTTCTTTCTCACCAAAACTGTCCAGGTAGGACAGCGGTTTTGATCTCTTCTGTTACTGAGGTCTCCTTTCTTCCATGGTCTTAAACATCTCAGGGTATGTCAGTCCAAACATGCAAACAGACACTGTGCCATCTTGATTTATCTCAGGTGGACAGGTATCTGATTGTTGTATCCCAACTGGCAGAAATAAGCTGTGGCAAGCCATGCTTACCAGAATGGCTGGTAACATCCCAGATTAGTTTACATGGATTGTGCCAGCCAAAGGTGCCACAGGCCTATTGGTGAATTATGGAAACTCAAACAAAATTGTGTCATGGCTTAGTTAGCATAAAAAGACATGCAGAGGACACACAGACACACACACACGCACATGGGGTGCACACACTATATGCATGCACAGAGTCAGGCAGTCACATATAATACCTATCTGAGACTATTTTAAAGGACTGGCTACTTTCTAGGTAAGATCCCAGCCATCGAGTAGGCTTCTTGGGCTAGATTCATGATCAGCTCTTCAGAAATTGAGGAATGATGGGCCATGATCTTCAAAACAGCAGTAAGAATGTGATCAAGGGCCTACTGAGAAAATAAGGGCACAGAGTCTCTCTGGAACAGCCCTGCAGGGAGATAAAAACCCTTGTTTTGACTTGGTGAACTATGGGAGAAGAGGGAAATGGGGACGTTTAGCTAACGGGACAAGGAGAATCAATTGCTCTACTTGTAATTGTTTGCAGCAAAGTGAAAAAAAGCAAACGTGATATTCCTGAAGGCTCTGCTTTTCCAGTCTGGGCTGCAGTCAGGAACTGAGTTCTAGGGCCTCTGAATTTTCATGAGTCTTCTTAGGGGATGACAATCCTTTCCTCCCTAAAACATGGGGAACAGCTGAGCTCTCAGATCCCACCACCTTCCATCACTAATTCTCCACCAGACCTTGGAAGAAGCTCCTGGTACTGTGGGCAGCTTTCATAGACCAGGAGTTAGTCAGCTGGTAAATCACTCAGTACATGAGCCAGTTTTTTGGCTGTATTTATTTTCGATGCCATTAAAAGCATCTCTAACTATAACAATGCACTTGAACAATGGCTTTCCCCAAAAATATAAGGAGGTTGGCTGGGAATGTGGCCTTCTGTGCTTCCATATCAAATGTGTCCAACTCACAAGTCAAAGCACACACTTTGGACACACAAATGGCCAGGAGTGGGGGGCATTCTGAAATTGAAATTCAAAGCACCGCCACCAGTGAAGCTGCCTGAATCGCAAGGCAAAGGGAAGGTTCACACATAGCTTTTGTACTGAGCGTGCTGAGTTTCACCCTAGGGTAAATGCACACATATGCCAGAGCTCTGAATATGGTCAGGTGCTGAATAGGACACTCTTCTAGATTTTTTCTACTCTCAGTGCAGGAACCTGATTGCATTTAGCAATGAGGGGAGGCCAGGGTGTACGTGCCACATAAAAACTCCCAAACCAACCAACCAAACCAACCAAACAAAAACAAACACCTTCCCTGCTACCGTTAATTTATTCTCAGCTAACAGAAATATTGCCACTAGCTCAGACGTCTTTCTCCAAAAACAGCTGAACGTGCTAGCATAAGCATCTGACTGGAGTTACTTGAGTTAGCATCTTGTCAAACCTGCTGCAGCACTTGGAGCCTGTGCGCTCTGTGCTTTTAGCCCTTTCTGACTTCGGAAGGGGCCGGCCCATGCACCCCGGCCTCGCTCACACAACATGCACCTGTGTCAGGGTTGCACATTCGAGCCCTGATGAGCTCAGCAGCCAGTTTCTAACCCTTAGATTTGCCTTCTCCTAATTGTTGCCGTTTGACTGTCTGCTGTTGTGACTATGACAAACATTCTTAATACGCTCATTACGGAGGCTTCGTCTCCCAGGTCAGCCGCGGTCAGCATTGGTGGCAGCTTTATTACCGAGAGAGAACTGAAATTCCTCTTCCAACGCAGTTTCTGAGGCCAAATTGCTTCTGGTCTCGGAGGAGAATGTCCCTTCTATCCCTTTGTGAAATGCTGTCATATGACTGAGACCCAGAAACTCACTAATTAATTTCCTAGTGGCAGTCTGGATGCTTGAACTCGTGGTGGAGTGTAAGGTCAATGCAATTATGAAATTTACAAGAGTTGTCACCTTTTGTCAGCTTAAATGTTCTTCCGTAGATCACTCGGTGGGTACCTGTGCAGTGTTCGTGCACCCAGCTTCTTTCCTTTTCACTTCCAGTAAGTCTCACAAACTTATTTTGCTGCAGGACAGGAAAAAACCAAGCCATAAAAACCCATTGAAACCACTTGCTGCATCTCGTCACCCTGAGTCAAAACAGTGTAGTCTGCCTGCTTGAAAAGTTGGGTGTTTTTGTTTTTAAAAAAAGGCCAGGAAAACGCTGAGTGTGAATGCACCATCTGCTGCCAGGCTTGGATAATCTCTGCCGACCTCAGCTGCAGAGCAGGAGGCAGGATCCGGCAGCATTCCCCAGTTATTTGGGATCAGCTGGAGTTGGTTGCCCTCGGCTGTATTTGCACATACAACAAGATGCGCACAAATGGACTGGGATGTAAGGTGCACTTGAAGCATGGCACAGCTAATGATTATGAATCAATGCCAAGAACACGAAGCAAAACCAGCATAGCATAGATGTCACCTGATCTAGGCCTGACAGTCGGCCATTTTTGCGTCCCGTTGTGCAAGGCAGAAAAAAGAGACACATTCACTGTGCTGAATGAGTGACATTTTAGGAAAGTATAATTAATCCTTCATTTTTCAGCTCAGCCTTTTATGATTAATAAACAGCATTAATTTTTAAGGACTTATTCCGCTCTGGTGCGAGCAGGTGGGTCTTTCCACTCACTCATCCAGTTGCATCCATTTACACGAGGTCTGGCCTGCCTCTTTAGATTTTAATAGAAGGAGGAGGGGTGATCGGGCTCTCTCAGGCGCGTCCATTACTAAGCAGAGTGCAGAGCGAGCCCGTTCTAGCGCTGCGGTGACATGCTGGGGTTGGGCTGAGAGTTGGTGAGCTCGTCGCCCACAATAAACTTCACTCTCTTGGCACCGGAGTCACCTCCACCAAAGGCAACAGAAAGATGCCCAGCGACTCCACTGGGAGCGGGCGCAGGCTCTTGGGGACGCAGAAGAATCATTCATGTCTCTGCTTTTCGGGGGTGGTTCTAAGCCAGGGAAGGAACTCTGCTCCTGGTGATGGTTTAATGTCCAATAACCAGCAAGGAGAGCTGCCATTACTGCCTGCCTCTGACCTCCGGGGTCTCTGCTAACGGGATGCTTTGGATGTCCGTGTACCCATGCCATTACAATAGCAGTGGGACTTCGAGGTTGCTGAGCGGAGCCCAGGCAATGAGAAGAAAACTCTGTGGGCCCCGATTATTGGTTTAGGCTAAGCAGCATTTGAGGCACCCCTGGAGCAGAAGGAGGTGCAGAAAGGTAGCTTTCTGTCATCACCACAGTCCCCAGATCATGGGGCTGTATGGGGACCAGTCTGGTCCCTGGCACTAGTCAGAACATCCAGAGGGCTGCTCTAAATTAAATGCAGATGTCCTTAGCCCCAAGGGCCCAATACAATAGCTGGGGATTGCCAGAGTTAGTGGCCATATGCCCCTGTCCTCTGGCCAAGTAACACCAGAAGCTGCCAGGGGATCCAGGCCTCCTGGCAATTCCCTGTGGGCTGGGAAAATCCCAGGTGCCCAGAGCGGCTAGTTCTATGTTTCTTCTGTGCCAGCAGCGTGGTGCACAGGGAGTGCAAGAGACCAGCAATCTTAGATCTTTGCTTGCTCCTCCTCTTCTTCTTTTAAATGAAGTGAATTCAGTGCAGGTGAAAGGTCCCAAAGCAACAACCCCAGAGACTAGCATCCCCTATTCACAGAACAGGACAGCACCAAGGCTAGCTTTCAGGCTACACTGCATTCCACCTGTGAACCTCAACCCTCACCTGTAGAGGCCCTGTCCATGGAGACAGGAGAGTTTGGGCTCCATGCTGACTCATTCCTTGGCCTCTCTGAGGCAGAAACCAAGTTCTTGTTCAAAAAGTGGATATCTGACCCCCTAGGAACAAGACAGAGATGAAGGAACTTGTCATTTCACAAAGGCCACCAAACGTATGAGAGCGTTGGGTCGCACTCCCTGCTCACTAGACCTGTACTTCTGCAGCGGAGGAAGCAGGCATGAGTCCTTGTCCATATTTCTTTGTTTAAGGGCTTTCCCATGTGTCTGTTAAAAACTGAACACTAGAGTCTCATGTGTGGACCCACCAAATAAAGCTAAGGCTCAAAAGGGGCTTCCCATGTGGAGCTCTGATTAGCTCAGTGAGAGCTGCCAGGTCTTTTGCATTGCCTATTGCTTTGTCTATTCACTTAACAACACAGTCTGCTCCAGCTGCAGGGCTGTGCTGGCCTTCTGGGGGATGGAAATAGCAGTCCTGTTGGAAAAAGAATATTTGAAAAGCATCCCCATGGCCAATCCTATTGATGGCGCTGGTGTGACCAAGAGCAGAATCGGCCCCATTCTTTTTGTGTGTGTTTTTAGCTCATTTTCTAGTCTGTCGAACATGCCCCCATAGTTCAGCACCCTAAACACCCGGCTCCCTAGTTTAAATCCATTGGTTTGTAACCCACTGTTGAGTTACTTTTTGTTTAAGCAGTTTCTATGGCACTTTGGATGCACCCAACTTGATTAGCAGTCAGTATGGAAGCTAGCAGTTATGTGAGCATGTGCATGCAAGAACTGAAGTGGAAAGAAAGGTACCTTACGTCACCTCGCCACTGGAGGAGCTACTGCATTTGAACTGCATTGCATCCTTATAACCAACCCCCCTAAAATATTTCCAACATGCAGTATTGAAGCACATCCAGCTTGTTAGGTTCTTTTTAAAGATATTATGTGTACTGGCTAATTTGTGTGGCACAAATACCTGAACAGACGCGCGCACACACATACCCTTGAGATGACACAACATGCAGTCAAATAAGCCTCCAAGTGACAGGACATTCCAGGCTAACTAAAGGCCATATCATTTGGGTCCAGCTCTGTACTGACACAAATGTTGTCACTGCTTGTGTCTATAATACCAAGGGAGACAGCCAGTGTCGTGACAAGCCTTTGCATACTGATGAGGCTATAAGGAGCAAGAGTAACTAAGGAAACAGTAGAAGATGAGGGAAAGTTACTCAGCAAGAGAGACAAATAAGCAGGTAAAGGGATAAAGACACTAAGTAGAGCTGGAAACACATCCAAGCTTAGAGTCGGGATGCCTTTGGAAGCTCCTTGAAGACTACAGAGTCCTCCACTTAATTCAATCACTAATTAATTTGATCATTAACTTTGATCCAGACTATGAGAATTACATAATTTGCATTAAATAGAACACAAATCCCCATCTGTCTGGCACCCTCTTCCCAATCAATAATTGCAGTTGCTTTAGGCTGGTATCACTGGCTAACCCCATCCCTGGCAGAAAGTTGCCATTTAATTGACAAAGAGGTGGAAGAATTTTTTAATGTAGAGGAAGGAGAAGAAAAAAAAGCCCTGAAGGAGCAGCAGTAATGGAAGGTGACTTGTATAACCCAGACATTATTCTTGACATCGCAAGCAGTGTCCTGTGCTAGGCAAGGTGAGAGATGCACAGGGGTGTTCAGATGCATGTCGCTCATTTGATCACAGTGGTCCCTTCTGGCCTTGGAATCTCTGAACCAGAGCTAGGCATGGGCTCCATTGGAAAAAGAGGCAGGGTAGACATAAATTCAGACAACTTTGTCTCTGCAAGCTGGTGTTTCAGAAAATCAGCACCTGTGACCCTTTCCATAAGGGTTATTAGTTCTGTTACCTGTTTGGGTACGTTTGTTACTAAGGAGATGGATAACCGAAAGCCATGAGCGCGTATGCTGCTTTACAGATATATATGCTATGGGGTGTTAGTTATACAAAACCCTAGTCTGCGATGTAAGGAAGGAACGCCATAAGGCTTAGCAAGGCAGTGTTCTTTAAGGGCTGCCGTGGAGTCCTGTTCAAATGGAAATAAGACAACATGGTACGGCATGAGCTGTCTGGACTTTGGCCTTTCCTTGTCAGATGCTGGGTGCACGTAGTTACAGACCTCCACCTCACTACCTGGGGGCAGGCTGAGAATGAGACTTTTCCAAGAAACAACTCCACTGTATTATTCCCTGCTACAAAGGGCCAAATTCTGCTCTCAGCGGCATGTGGGCACTTCCTGCTTGAGCCAATGAGCGTTCTGTGCCAGGGCTGTGGGGCTAACAGAATCTGGAACTTCAGATGGACATTTGAGAATAGAATCTTACCTAGGAACTGAATTCCCAACCACTCTGCAGAGCAGCATAACTCACAATTCCAGAATTAAATCACGGAGCAGAGCAGAGGGAGCAAGCAATAAAGCACGGAAGACAAGAGAGAGAAGAGCATATCTGTGCTCCTGGCTTGCCAGGAAGCACGATAAATACACCAGGACATTAAAGTCATGAAGGGAGAAATTGTGCTTGTGTACATTGGCTGACCTAATGAGGCCCCCAGTCTCTGATTGGACTAGGAGCAATTGTAATACAAATAAGTAATAACAACAGTAATTAACAATTGCATTTGCACATTACTTTTCCAAAGCACTACACAAAATTTGGGTCCCATCCTCCAGTTCTTACTTAAGCATAACTTCCATAGAAGGCAATGAGAAAGTTGCAGAGAAGGATTGTGGGACTGGTCCAATTAGCTAATGACTTAATCCTGCACTGGAGAGACGTAGCAAGGATTCATAGCAGTATTCAACCCCTGGGAGTTCATCAAAACCACAGCTCTGAACCTTTCGGTCACCACTTTCCACAGGCAACGGGCTGGATGTGGCTTCAAAGATTTTTCTGCAATAATGCCAGGCTCCCTCTCCTGGCGGGAGGCAATGTGCCATTAAATAAGAGCTCACTGGTGTGCTTGGGTGGGCCCAGATTTTTTATATTAGTTTGTCTGTATTAAAGGGTGAAGTTTTCATTTAGGGCCTGAGTCTCCTGAAAAACGTAAATGCCCTGGAGACTTGTTGCACTGTTAGAAACATGGACAAAGGCAAGGAGAGGTACAAAGCAACAAGTTGCCATTAGTAGCCCTCGACTCTTTGCTGGGAAGGCTGGTGCCATCTGCACGTGGCCCAGGCTTAGCTTTCACGTGGGAGTTTTTGGCTGGAGCATAAACACTGACTGTGCTTCACTGGACAGCAGCGGAGGATCTTCCAGGTGATCACCGAGCCAGGAATTGTCTCTCTTCTGCTATTTCTCCTTTCTGGTGCCCAGCTAGTATGGAATTGGGGAAACAGAGTAGCAGCAATAATTAATATTTAATTGCCCATCATTTTTCCTTGTTGCTCCTGCCTCTCCCAACTGGGGAAACATTAAAAGTCCAATACCTACTTCTCAAAACTCCTAAATGGCACCCATCAAACATGCATGCACCACTGCTGACGATGTGGCACGCGTTCTGGTACATAAAAACGTCCATTTGCACACACAGCTATGCATTCTGCTTGTGCAAAATGTGCCTGCACACATTTTGTGGCTGCAATTTAGTTGCAGAGTTGGCCCTAAGATTTGCCCAATGTTCAGACCGTCTTTCATACTAACACCACCATAATGCACCTAGGTGATAGTGTCTTTTAAATGGCTTTCAGTTACCAAAGGAACGTGGTTATTAAAGAGAACCACAATGCTTTGTTTAAGAAAGACATTTTGCTTTGCAAGCAGGTAAAAATCTTTCCCAATGAGATTTCTGAATGAACTTTAACAAGTGGATTTAGGGGCCATGATTCTCCATCGATTTAAGGATCCTTAAGTGCTCACAGTGGAACAGCTCCTTTGGCGTCATTATGATCCAATCCACAGAGTGAAAAACTGTCCTTTAACACATCTCAGAATATGGATTTAGATGACATACAGTAATGCTCCAGAGAAACCATTACTATCCATCAGGTAAATAATACGCATGCTTGTAAATTGCTAGCATTCTTCCAGTCTTCCATGAATGATTTCTCACATAAAAACCCCAAACAACAACAACAACAACCCAAAAGGTGTTCACATGGGAAAAAAATACATCAAAACAAGTGACTGCCTTAAAGGGATACTGAGAGCATGGGGAGAAATTTCTGTTATAGAAAAATGTGGTTGGAGTTTCTATGGTTTGTGCATTTAATGTTTCTATTGATATACTTCTAGGTTTGAGTTTGGCAAATAAAGCTCCTTTCTGATACAACTGTACTGATGAAGCTGACATTTTCTCCATGTCTCCTCCCCTGCTTTTTATTCATTCAAACTGTTGAATGATTTTATCTGCTACACAATGAAATAAAAGATATGTAGGAAGCCCCCAAGAGAGAACCATTTGCACTTCCAATTCAGGGTGATTTCCTGTCCATAGTGGGCTTATAGACTTGTCAACAGCCCATGGGCAATTTAACAATTATTCTAACCAACACCCAGGCACAACAAGGGGAGGTAATGAGGGGTCCTTCACATTGGGTTAACCTGATGTGTGTACAGTCTCTATCTGATGTGTCTGGGCATGAATGGATGCATACAATGATGTATATGTATGTGTATTCCACCCTGCCTATGCAAGTTTCCATTTTATACATGATGAGATGCAAGTAACCAATGGCAACAACCACTATTATATTTGACATTGACATAATAGGCTCTGCCCCTAGCAGATTCTCTTGTATTAGTAATGTAACAGGATGGATCGCTTTCTTCTCAGCCCACTGAGCTCATTCCAAGGGCAGTAACAACATTTAATTATTTTAAGTCTTTTGCTCAGATGAAAATAATGAATGGTACACGACTGAAAAGTTGACATCTTTTTGTGCCATCTACAATGATCACATGATGATTTAAATCCACGTAACATGTTGTACAGATCAATATAGAACCACAGAGTCCCAAGTCCCAGAGCATCTGCCAGTCAGTATGTGAATAGAGCAACCATGTAATATCTTTTGCTTGATGAGTAAATGATGGGTCTAAGAGAAGGGAAAGGGGGCGTATCCTACTGCAGCATGCTCCAGGGAACGTTCCCTTGTACTGTGGTTTGAGCTGCCATTTCTATCACGCATGTAGCTATGACAAGTTATTATAGGGCTTGAAGTCCCTTGCTGGTCTGCTGTACACGATCTGGCTCATTTCAAGAGCCGCGCTGGAAGATGCATGATGAGCCATGGGATCGTTATGTGCTGTCAGTTTGTTTATTAAGGCTTGGGGGTGGGGGGAGGTTTTAAAATAATATAACAGGCCATTTGCTGATGCAGTTCCTTGTGTGTGAGTGGGTGTGCACAGCCCTGCTTCCCAAAGGAAGGAAAGGTCAGGGCATGTTCTGGATGTGGACTTTTAGGTATTTAAATTAAAACTTGTTAAGAAATTCATATTGATTTGCCCATTTCTCAAAAATATCGAAGGCTCCAAACGTAGCCTGGGTATTGATCTCCTCTCTGCAGAGAGGAGACATGGGCCCAGGAGGCAAGCCATTACACAAGGCAATAAACACTCTCTAAATCACTGGCTAGCCTATCTCCTGGTCATAAACAAGTCACTCCTGGTTCCTCCCAAAGAGGACTCCAGCCTCATTCTAGCCTTTACAAAATGAAGGCATCAAGATAGCTTTAAAGACATCCCAAGTCTGAGGCAAGCATGAGCACTTCAGTTACCAGTTCATCATTCCATCTTCCCTTGCTGTGTCTGCCTCTCTGGGGTTGTCAGCCTGCTGGGACAGGTGTCTGTATTTCATTCCCTCTTCCTCTTGCTACTAAATTAAGCCCTCGCCATTTTTTCCCTTGGTTTGGTTTGTGCATTTGTACAGGAGATTTTGAGATGCTTGGACGGTGGGCACTGCTGCCCAGAACAGGCAGATGACTGCATTTCATCAGAGATGTTTGTGGAGCATACTTGGTGTTCATTAGTGGGATAAAGTAACCAATGTTACAGAGAACTGGCCGACAGACTACAGAGACAATGCTTCGAGAAAGCAGGCTGAAGTGGTCTGGACATATTGTACAAATGTCAAAAATATGTCGGCCTAGACAAGCCCTTGACTGGAAATCACCTCGCAGGAGACAGAAAAGAGGACAACAGATGACATCTAAGAGAACAACAGAGAAAGATGCCGCTGTCATGGAAACGGACTACCATGAAGCATGAAGAGTGGCACTAGATAGTTGGTGGAAACACGGGATCACCTCATGTGTCAGAATACTCGGGAGCATCTAAGTTAAGCTAAGCTAACTATGGAACCCTGAAGGTTTATTTTCATTGCCCAATTGTTCTCCTGCTTCTACATGTGAGAGTCTTTTTGCCATTTACCGCGCAGCTTTTATTTTGCTCCATTTCCTTGGCAATGGTGCACGTTCCTGGTAAGCAGGTCAGGGCTACAGTGGGTCAGCACCTGTCACATGAAAGTGCTGTGGCCCTTTTTCAAGTTGCTGTTCAATCTTCCAAAGGTTCTCAACCCACCAGAGGGCCTGGTCCAGTACCTACTAGCGTCAATGGAAAGACGTCCACTGACTTCCCTGGGCATTGGACCAAGCTCCTAGTTCTCTCCTCTCCCTCATCTTTATGATTTGGAACAGAATCTGGGAGTAGGTTCATAAACGCTTGGCACATGATTCAGCAGCCTTTTGTATTGTGAGCGTTTCTGTGTTCGTGGTAACCAGGACTTGGCCATTCTGCTCATTACTCCACAGACTTTCATCTCTAAAGCTCAATAAATGAATTAATGCTGGAGAAAGATGCCAGGCTGACAGTACAACACAGCACTTCACATTGTCCTGACTGGCCCTCTCTGCCAGCGTGCTTCATCCAGAGGGGAGAACAGTACCCAAGCCCATTCAGTCCTTGTCCTTTCTCCTGAGATGGTCAAAGGGGGAAACTAGTGCCATTTCTGAGAGTATTTTTCACTGTGTGAGCTCCCCAATAAATCATATAGACCTCTGAAATGCACATCCCTTAGCCTCTGCTTTCAGGTCTCCCTTCCTTCTTTTAAGGGTCTGGCAGAGAGGGGATGGCCCTAGGAAGGCTGAGACACCACTCCGCTATCATCTGTTGAGCTGAAAGCTCTTTTATTCCCACTCAAGGTTTCTGAGTTATTTTCCATGCCAGGGGTAATCATTTTTCTTGAAACCATGCCTCTTTAGCTGTCTCTGCACTTTAGCTTGATCTATTTGCATCCTTTATACTATTTAAGTAGTTTAGGCAGTGGCCTGGAACAACTTGCATAGTGGGGGTGCTGAGAGCCATTGAACCAAACTGTAAACCACGTATATCATGGAAACCACTTCAAGCTGAGGGTGTGGCAGCCCCTTCCCTGCACCCTGGTTCCAGCACCTATGAGTTTAGGTGTCTTTTCAATGGCTTTTCTTCATCTTCCTTTGCTAGCACTTCCAATAGCACAGCACTTTTATTTCTGTAAAGCAAACCATCTCAGCGTTCCCAGAGCCACTCGTAAGGGTTATTGGTCTGGGTCAGTGTTCTCTGAAACCTTGTGTGCATTGTTCCAAATGCTGGTCTTCCTCCATCACAAAGAGCATGTGAGTTACCTGCATTTCTTCAGGATGTTTAATCCCTTCTCAGCATCTGGGGCTCCATTAATCCTTTTATTATTCTAGAGACAAGGTGGGTGAGGGCATATCTTGTATTGGATCAACTTCTGTTGGTGAGAGAGCCCTCCCACCCCCTTGTCTCTCTAATATCCTGGGGCCGACAGCTAGCACAACACTGCAGGCCACTTATTATTCTAAGCAGCCAAGCAACATATTGGAACAGCAGATTTGTTAGTGATCTTTGCCCTGTTAGTTTATTCCAGTTGCTGTCCAGCATGAAGATGAACTGCTGTTCTCATTCCTCTCTCTCGTCTCACTGCTTGGTGCCTTTGTTTTGTCTTTGTTTTCCTCAACAAGTTACCCGACTATCCTCTGCCAGGGTTGTGTTTGTCACCTTGCGTGTAAGTTTAAAGCCATGTCACCTGCCCTTTTTGGCTCAAAGCACTGCGCTTCCCTCCCCTCCGTGTGCCTTTCTCAAAAAACAACAGTGTTTTCTCAGGGTAGGTCGACACTTGGAATGCTTCAGCGGTGATAATCCACCTGCCTGAGAGGCACTAGCTGCTCCCTTCTGTTCTTCCACTCTCAGAATGCTTCCATGGACCCAGCGCTGGCTATCCCGGGGATTAGGTTGGTCTAGGGAGATCTCTCAGGAGTGTGGATTACAGAGCTATCCTGATGGAAGTTCCTAGTGCGTATCAGGCCTGAGTCTGTTTACTCCCGCCAGTGTTTAGGCTGTTTCTTCACTCACAGCATCACGTCTGTGGCACGGGGGGTGTCATATTCATGGTCCCTTCTAACTTGGCTTCCCCCCAAGAGGAAGCCAGTTAGGGATGGCTTCCTGTCCTCTAGGTCACCAGATGGATGTCTGTCCACTAGGCCTTCCCCATAAGAACATACATATCCCGTAGATCACTGATTAGCCCTCAGCTGGTTACATATGTTCATCGTTATTGCCAGTGTGGGATTTCAGTGACGGACCTAGAGATGGAACAGCCCATATCCCAATCCATGGAGCTAAGAGACATTCACCCCTGTGCAGTGCAACTGCTAGAGGTCTCTCACTTGCCCAGAGAAGTTTCCTACAGAAGTTTCCTGCCTTTGTGCCCTTCACTGCCAAATTTCTGAGCTGTAGAGACAACCCTCTTTTTCTAATTCCTCTCTTCCTTTCTATACCACATTGCCTCCCCCTCTTCTTAGCCCTTTTCCTCATAGCTCTGGCACATGAACCAACAGGATCAGGGGCACATGATATAGTTCTGTACACTGACCTGGGAGACAATTCCCGCTGAGCTGCATCCCCTCCTCCCATCTTGTTAGCACAACTTCCCAAAGCATCTGGTCCCAGGTGCCTCCTGCCAACCTCCTGGGTCCAAACTCACCGCTAATTGTGACTGGGCCTGGTTCATAGGCTCTCATTCCTCATCTCCCACCGCCAGGAATGGAAAACCCCGCTTAAAGACATCAACAAGGGCAGCTGATTGCAACTCCCCCGTCTCCTCCAACTCACTGGAAATTAACGCCCAAACTGCACCTTTGCATCTCTTTTCAGTTGTCACCAGCATCCTCTGGAGGGGACAATCTGAAGGCTGCTTGTCTCTCCTGTTAATGTGGGCTATTGGCTCTGCTCCTTTCCTGCTCCCTCCTTCGATGTGTAATTCTCCATTATTCCACCCTCCAGTTTCTAACCTTCCAGCCTCCCGGCAACAAGCGGATCTTAGAGGGAGACCCTTCCGCACTTGACCAGTGCACTGAGACCTGCCTGAGATGCAGAGATCGAAGACAGAGCTCTGCTGAGACCCACTAAAATCACTACAATGCTCCCTGCAGCCCCTAGACCTCACTCTGGCTGCTATGGCACTAGGGCAGCCATTCTCTGATCTGTGCAGGGGTGATGTCTCCATGTAGAGCTGAGCATAAAAATAAAGGAGGGGAGGTGGAATATGCAATATGTTTTTTGGAATATTTTCCCACCTCCCTTTCTCCCAGTTTAAGAAATTCGGCTAGTTCTACAGCTGGTAAAAAACCAAAACCTGGAGAAAGTTGCGCAAGGAATCAGTAGAAAATTTTCAGTCTCATCTTCCAATTTGGGCATGTCTCAATTCAAACCTCGCTGACAAGTCTCTTTCCATGTCACGGTCTCCTGCCCCTTCCCAGCAACATCACAATGCACCCCACATGAGGTGATAGGCTCAGCTGCACCAGGCTTGTGCTCTGCGTGCCACAAGGAGGATGCAGGCGTTGTGCCCGTGTGCTGCACCCAAAAGTAGACACTGCGGGATGGGGCTTTGTGTGAGAGGGTCTTCCCAATCTGGCTTTGCTGCATTAAGAGCCTCCGGAGAGAGCTGCTCTCCTGCTAGAGCAGACCGAGTACTGTTTGTTCACTGGAAGGGCACAGCACACAGATTTGTTCTCACAGGAGCCTACGGGAGATTCTCACTCTGTTTCTTTTTGCTGTGGTTCATGGCCCACCAGTTTCACTTGGAGCTTTACACTGGAACAAGTGCAAACATCTCCAAGCAAAGCAAAGGTGGAAGCCATGGGATTTTCACAGTTTTCACCTGAAAACACAAATCAGCACCGGCACATAAATCAGCGGAGAGCTCGTCCTCAGGGAAGGAGCAGAGGCCCTGGAGATCTGAGCAGCCTGCTCTGCGCTTGGCCCGGGGTTGCAGAGCAAACCCATCTAGGTGGATTCTGTAGAAGTCCCCAGTTCTGGAATAAGTTCTATAGTTCATGGTACTAGTTACTCGATGAAGTCCTGCACGCCCAAACCCTGGCTAAAAGTTCACTTCTGCCTGCTAACGTCACCCTTGACCATCCATTCTGCCTGCGTGCCTCACCTGGCTGGGACCAGCTCACACTACATCGGAATGGGACACTATTACCCAAGATACTTTAAAAACCTTAAAAGACTTGAAATTAGCTGGACATGCATGGACCTGAAACAACCCAACTGACATTGCTGACACCTCCCCTTGGCTGTAGCTTGTCTGATTTTAGGCTGCAAACTGCTGGGGACAGGGACTTGTTTGCACAGTGCCCTGCACATCCATGGTGCTGTGCAAATTCACAGTACCAGGGGGCCAGATACTGATGTCCTTCATCAGTTTTGACACAGCAAAACCCCCATTTACTTCAATGGGAGTTTTCCTTCAGTAAAGAGTGAAAAATCAGCATTGGATTCAAATAAATAATACCATGGCAAAGGCCCATCAAAGTCAGGTTTGCTCAATTAAAATGGGGATGTGGGGCAAGGCAGCCTTAGTGCACTAAGAAAAGAGATGGGAATTAATAAAGAAAAGCCCACTGACTTAGATGACAATACTGCAGTGAGTTCCATGAACACAACATAGTCACAAAGATTTGTTTTCCCATGATAGATTTTGTGCTTTAACCCCCCCATTCAAAAATATTATTGAAAAAACAATGTTTCAAGCACAGATTTTGAAAGAAAATGTAAAACTTGCAGCATGTGTTTTAAATGTAAAATGGGTCCATTCTGCATGCTCCACAGTGAAGATGTCAGTATTTCTGTTTTGTGAAACCAGGTTATTTTCCCACCAGCTCCACTAGATCCTGGGGGGTCTGAGCTGTAACTCTCGCCTCTCACTAATTAAATTAAAACAATAAATATACATTCAGAGATGCACGAAATGCATGCAGAGAGAGACGGGAGGAGAACATGGCTGTGAAAGATACAAGGTGCATGACAGAAATCGGCACAGTTCATTGACAAGAGTTGTATTCTTCTCTATTCATAAACTCGGACAGCCCTCTGGGGATGGGCTCACCATTTGTGATGCAGCCATACAGGTGGACTGACATCATGGCTTAACGCCAACATTCATTCAGTAACAATATATTCCACTTACCAGTGTAGCCAGAGACCCCCATGCTGCCTGTGTCTCCACACAGCTATCCTGCTGCTGGAAGAATGGTCCAGCGATCAGGGCCTTAGGAGTCCTGGCTTGAGTTCCCGCCTCTGCCACAAACTTCCCTTGCGACCATGAGCAATTCACGTAGGGTACATCTACGCAGCAAACGAACAGACAGAAAAACCCTCCATGGCAGCAAGTCTCAGCCTGGGTCAACTGACTCATGGGGCTACTGCACTATTCCCGCTCCACAGGAAACAAGACCAGCTCCGGACCGTGACCCCTGGAAAGCTTTGCTCCCTGACTTGGGTGCTCCCTGGATCTCTCCAGCTCCCTCTCAGCAGAGGGTCTGGGCTGTTATCAGAAAGCTACGTCGCTTGTTCTTCTTCTTGTTTTTTACTGCTGCTGCCAGCCCTCTCCCCTGTTGAGAGACAGGACCTGTCTTTTATTCTGATCAGCCCTTCCCAGCAGGCTTTGCTGTAGCCAGCTGCCCCCTTATCGGAGGGGAAAGCCAGGCACGATGGGGTTTGTGGGGTGTGGGTGCATTGCTCCCCTGGACAGGGCCTGCCCCATCCGGTCTCCTCGCTGAACAGAGGCAAAGTTAGAACCTACTTTGAGTCAGTGCAGAACGTTGTATCGGTAAAGGTCACTGGGAAAAAGGGGGCTCAAATACCATGGTGCCAGGAGAAACACCTACTAAGCTACACATGGATGGGGAGGGTTATCTGTCTCTGCTCATGGCACATTTTTTTAAACTAACATTGTCTCCCTGTGCAATCACAGATGAAGCCCCTCCAGAACTAGCTGTCCCTGAGGATCCTGATAGAATTGCTGCTCTGCGCCGGGTGATAATGGCTTGACACCCAGGAGCGCTGATCTTCCTTCCCTGGCCTCAGTCCCATGATATCAGTCAGAGCTGCAAAAGGACTCTCTGTTGCCAACCCCCAATGTCCAACAATCATGAGTCAAGCCTCAGAAAATCATGAGATTGGATTAAAAGTCACGAGGGGTTTTTAAAATAACAAATGTCAGCTTCTTTCTCTTTGCCTCCTGGTTTCCATGCTTTTCTCAGCAAACACAACGGCTAGCAGTGTACTTCTTACAAATGAGAGTGGTGTTCCCATCTAGCCATCTGACTCCAGCAGCAGAGGCTTTAGGAGAAAACAGCAGATATTATGAAACGTGATAAAATCACAAGAATTGGCTACGTAGTTGTGTGGCTGTGTGTGCCAAATGTTTGCTTGGTTTCCACTGCCTACCGCTCCAGACAAGCCCAGCACCACTGAAACCAAAGCTATGGGTGACCTTGTGCGGCAGGCATTGAGAATGGATTTAACTCTGCGCCAGCTGTGATCCTTTAATTAATCATTGTGCCCAAAGGAGAGGGAGTTCACAAGGGCCACATTTGATTTTTAGGCTGGTTTAATATATTTTGCAACAGTGAGAAAACCATGTGACAGGAAGAAGAAAGGACCATTTCTTATCCGCCACCTATGGTGCGACTGTGAGAAAGGCTAACTTTTTAGTTAGTACCACTGTAACCAGGAATTTCAGACAAAGGGTAGTAATCAAGGGATAAAGACCACTAAAATGTATGAGTCAATTCCAGGGGTAACTATGTTTGCCTGTGGAGAAGGATGAAATGGAAAGATGTTAAAAAACAAAACAAAACAGGAAGATGGGATAAACAGACACTAAGCAAAACTGGACTTCGTGGTCTTTTCCTGTTCCTAACATGGCATCCATGTTAACTTATTACTTACCCCACTGTTGAAAACAGATCTAGAGGAGTCCTTTAATGTTTACTTTCTTTGATTCAGTTCATGGTAAAGCACCTCTGATACCAACCAAAAGGAGCTGTAGAAAAATTTAAGCCATTACCTCAAATCCTTTGTTTGATAATACTGTTCTGAAAATGTGGAGCATGCATTTATGAATTGTTACTGACATGAAGAAACTCAAGCATACTTTCTAAGGTATGTGTCTGAAGAAAACTAGCCTGCCTGTATTAAAAGACAGCTTCGTTAAAAAGATATTTGCAAATCGCTAATAGTGATAGTTTATTCTAAAGTGCTTGAGGGGAAAAAAAACCCAAGTATCATATATCTGGCTGCGCATAATTCAATTTTAATTGCCAGGGACTCTTAAATACTGGTAGATTTGAGGAGATGAGTACTTTTAATGGATTTTAAAGAGGAAATATTAACAGAAATTATTAGTATACACAGTTGTTTCAGACATCACATATATATGTATATAAAATATAGAGCGGATAGAGACCGATTATCCAACATTATTATTGAGGCAAATAGTTTACTACTTTTTTTTCTTTTTTTAAAGGAGTAGACAATTGTGTTAAAAAAGAACAGTATCTTGATTTACACAAGCTTGGATGAAAATGTCAAAAGTATTAATTCTCATGCTTCAAGGCACCAGCTGAGCCTTAGCTAAGGTCAGGAAGAAATTGCCGCAACCACAGTAAAGTATCACAAAATTTAGGCCTCAATCTTACAAGCTGATTTACACCATGCTCTGAAATTTGTGACAGTGATCTCAGTCAAGTGACAGGATACTAGGCTAGATGGAGCATCAATCTGTTCTGATATGGCAGCTCCTGTGTTCTTATTTAATTTGTTTTGGGGACAATTTGGTTAATTTAAAAATCAACCCCCATTCTAAGCAAGCAAGCAAACACCAGCCCGAGCAAAACAATCAAAAATTGCCCTAATTAGAGGGGGAAACTGCGATTGATTACTTAGATTATAAGCTCATTGGGACAGGGACAAACTTTTGGTTCTGTTTTTGTACAGCAACCAGCACAATGGGGTCCTGATCTGTGACTAAGGCTCTCAGGAGCTGCTGCAATATAAATAAGTAGTATTAATTTAAAACATGTCACTTGGGGAAATTCAACCCTATGCAGAGGCCTAGTAGGAGGCCTAGATCCCTTGTCTGCCCTGTAAACTGGGCCTTGTGTTCCATTAGGAGAGGAGCCTTTAGAATATAGATTTTTGACTAAGAATATACAAGCCCTTCTTTTCCATGGGTGCCATGTCTCAACTATTGAGTGAATTACCCAGAGCTCTGCTTTTCAGAAATGTGTCTATGAAAATGCCACCCTGCTTTAAATGCAAAATATCTATAAAAATTATGGAGGAAAAGATGGTTTTGCTGCTTTCATTTGTTTTGGCAAACTGATCAGGAGCAAGATACAAAAGTTGTGGAAGTTTGTTTGCTGCTTGGCTCTAGTTTCTTTAACTTTCCTCAAGAACAGCTGGACCAAGAATTCCTTTAGTGTATTAGAATTCCGAGCAGATAAAATTGTAACATGGGCTCTTGCCTTTGAAGCTAACAAGACTAAAGCAGGAGTGAATATTGAATGAAGGTTTCAATGTGGCTTTCAGCCTGCAGAGTATCAAAGTTTCTATGATCAGTGTCTCTAATGGTTTACTTAAAAGAGGTTCTCTAAACGCATTGATTCTGTCAGTGAGCTGATGAGGTTTTGGATTCTGTAGGCTAGGCAGTTTTGTTATAATATTGAGGAACTGGGCTAGATTTGCTCTCAGGGTCGTAATTTAGTTCAGGTTTTACCTGTTTTAGATTCCACTCTTGCTAGCCTAGGTAATAGTGACTCTTCATATGCTGAAGTTCTGTGTGCTCACTGCACGGCTTCCAGCATGGCACCAGGGACCTTTTCCATGTGGCGTTTATCACAGAGAGTCAGTTTCAAGCAGGATGGGGACCTCTTGGATCCCAGCACCATTGGGCTTCTCACAGATGGTTGCCTGACTAATGAGTGTCTTGAATGGCCTGAAATGAGCTGTGCCTTCATCTAAATCAGAACAGAGCCTGATTGCAGGTGGCACAGCTTCACAAATTCGCAGGGAGCATGCACGTGCACAAAGATTGTCCAAGTGAATCTTCGCAGGAAGTGAACATACAGTAATGCTTTGTTTTGAAGAAAAACAGTTTTTTGTCACTTTCATCAGCCTCTGGTCACAGGCTCCCAGAGGAAGGCGGCATGCACGTGCTAAACACAGTTGGGCCTGGTGTGTTATCATGGTTGGTAAACAAGGCAGCTGCAGCCCAGAGGCCACTCTGAGGGGCTGGAGCAGGTGATTCTGCCGACGGAACAGTGAGCTCAAGAGGGACTAAAAGGAGTCTACGGCCTAGCACGCCCTGCAACTGTGACCCTGGCCAAAAGGTTTGGGGTCTTTTTCAAAGCTTGTCTAAACTCACCTGAACTTTGTTGGTCAGGAAGCCGGTGGAAATCCTGGGAGAGCGGGATACGTATGTGTCTGTGTATGTGCACACGAGCAAGATTTCCAGTAGATCACACTGAGTTTCTGGAACAGATTTGGGGGGGGGTATTTTTAGCCAGAGAGTCCTTTTATCCAATCCTTCCGCTTTACCTGGCCAAGTTTGTCAACCACATCAGCTTCTCATGCTGTGAGCATTAGGGCAACTCCATTTCTAAGAGCCCATGATGGCCTCCACGTTGTAGATATCCCAAAGGAAGGCCCTATTAGACTAGTAACTGGCATTTCACTTGCCACTTTTGACTCCAATATCTGGTTAAGCAGCCTCTTCCACAGTCTGTTCCTAGCTCTTGGAAATCCCCATGTCACAAAACCACCCCCGTTATGGACTCTCAAATGCAGAAGAAAAGTTTTTCTTAAGCGGTTCATATTTCAGCATTTCCTCTTGCCAGATTGCTGGATTTATTATTGATAAGAATTGAATTTTAAATAGTCATCAAGGACATGTAGACCTAGGATAGGTGTCTGTGTAAATTGAACAAAAATAAGATTTCACATAACCAACCACCCAATGAAAGAAGCTGTACAATATGAATTGCACAGAAACCTCTGTCCACAGCCTTACATTACATGGCAGGTAAATTAAGATGCTTTCTTCTTCTGTGACTTTTTTCACTATGTCTTTTCACTACTTTGTTTTTAAATATTTCCCCAAGATCTAATTGCTACACTTCCTTGACTGTTTTTAATACATGCAATCAGTGACTACTGCAATTAAGAGGCCTAATTAGCATCTGAATAGTTCTTCTTACACAAAAAAATCATTGCAATAGTAGCAAATAAACCTTAATGAAGACAAAAAAAAAATCTTTACAGACTAAAGCCACTTGTAATCATGATCTTTTATTGTAAAAACTTCACTCTCTTTCGATTGTTTGACTAGCTCTTGGAAGGACTATTCTGTATGCAGAGATAACAATGAGATGCTAACCAGTGCTCTGTGAACATAGCAACGTTCCACAGCCTAAATCAAATGCAGCCTTAGAATCAGGTTCTTATGTAGCTGGCTGCACATAAAAAAGTTTCTTTTTCTACTTCAATGGAGCCAGGACTTCACCTTAAATCCAGGCTGTGGAAGTGGAATGGAAAACCCCCCACTTGGGTGTACGCTTATCAGGAAAACTAAGGTCTGTGCTTAAAAAGATACTGAGAAACCATAGAGAGACGTCAGAGAAGATCAACACAAGTGATGAGGGCTGGAGAGCTTGTGGAAAATCTCAGAGCAGAATGTGTCCAGCTTGATTAACTGGTGCCTGAAGAGGCACAGGAGACAATTTCTGCACATTTCTGAAGGGTGTGAGCAGCAAGGCAAGTAACTCCTTAGTGTGGAGCCCAGGGAGTAACTAGATGGAATTAAAGAAAGGAAGAATTAGGTTGAATTATCAGGGGAAATTGGCTGTGAGCAAATCCTGTGAGGAGCAGGACAGGCTCCCTAGGGGAAGCGAGGAGGCTCATTTGCTGGGACATTTAAAGCTAAACTGGCTTTAAGCTTAGCTTTACGAAATGCAAAGTAGGGACCCAGGGAAAGGCAGTGGCCCCAGGGAAAGGAACCAGCTGGCCTCATCAGATTTTCCATCTTTCGTTTCTGTGAGCCACTGAGCAAAACCCCACAAACATTCTGCAGCACTCGGGCTGCTGACCTGGAGAAATCTGATTTGACACACAGAATAACCAGCGCTGTCACACGATGAATTGATTCCGTCTCCTCAGAACAACACCAAAGGCCAGGAGTTTGGAAAGAGACAATCCTGCTTCTGCTTGATGGCTCAAACGTTTCTAGTACCCCCACGGTTCTGTCTTGTGAGCAAGCTGCTTAGGGACTCACTCCTAAGGCAGGAGCACTGAGGCTGGGGACAAATGGTGTCTTCCGGTGACCTGTACAACGAGAAGGGGCTGGGGCTAGTCGAGGAGAGGAGTTTTAACCTTTATACAATAATGGCATTTGGCTAGAGCCCCAGCATTATCATAGCTCCATTGATTTCAGCAGAGCGACATCAGTGCTGGGAGCTGGCCCTTTGTTTCTAGCTAGAACGCACAGCCTTCATTTGGCTGAGAGGTACTGACAGAGCTGGCAAGGAAATGTAAGCTAGACATCAGATCCATGCCTTTCTTCTAACGCAGTGATTTTCAATCTGTGGCCCATAGACTGCCGGGGCTCCGCAGACCACGTCTAAGATTTCCCAAGGGGTCTGCACCTCCATTCAAAACGTTGAAACAGAGGTCCGCACATGAAAAAAAAGGTTGAAAAACCATCATTTTAATGTTAACAACACTGAAAACGAAATGAACAATTTCTCTTTCTCCATCTTCTCTGTGAACCATAGCAGTGCAGGACTGGAAGGGATCCTAAGAGGTCATTAAGTCCATCTTGTGCTTCAGCAGGGCCAAGTAAACCTAGACCGTCCCCAACAGATGTCTGTCCAACCTGCTCTGAAAAACCCGCTCATGACAGGGATGCCTCAGCCCACCTTGGAAGCCTATTCCAGGGCTTGGCTACCCTTGTAATTAGAGGCCATTTTTCCTAGTAGCTCACTTCACCCTCCCGTGCTGCAGATTAAGCCCGTTGCGTGTCCTGTTCTCAGCGGCCTGGAGAACAGCTGATCAGCTCTCTCTTTTGAACAGCCACTGAGAGCTGACAACTGTTCTCAGGTTCCCCACTCAGTCTTCTTGGCGCAAGACTAAACACACCCAGCTTTTTAACTCTTTCCTCTCAGGTCAGGTGTGCTGAACCTTGGATCATTTTTTGTTACTCTCCTCTGGACACTCTCCAGTTTGGCCACGTCTTTCCTAAAATCTGGCACCGAGAATGGGATACAGGCCTCTGGCTGGGGCCTCACCAGTGCTGAGAACAGCAGGACAGTTCTCTTTTGCCTTACATGTGGCCCTCTTGTTAATACACCCCCTGAATGTTACTAGCCCTTTTTTGAAACACCTCCAAATAGAATATTAGAGTTGGAAGGGCTCTCAGGTCATCTAGTCCAACCCCCTGCTCAAAGCAGGACTAACCTCGTATTGTCTCATATTCAATTTGTGCCCCACTGTAATCTCCAGATTGCCTAATCAAGCCTTGTAGCCCCCCAGACAAAGTCACTCCAGGGGACCCAGCATGTCTGCCATAAGGTTAAATAAGATTTCAGTTACGTGCCATGTCAAATTGTGAGCCCAGCTGCTTGGAAACTGCCTCCATCAGAAGCTCTCTGCTCCAGTGAGACACAGCGGCTAATCATTCAAAACCCAGCCTCTGGCCACACTCACACATACCCTGACATTTAAAGACTGAACTTTTTTTTTGGTCAGTGCTTGTCTCCCTCTCTCTGTCACACTGCACAGGCAGCCAGCACGTCCCTTCACAGGCAGTTCAGTGGAGGCCCCTCTCTAATGCTCATTTCTAAGCCGAGCCCTGTGTCAAATGCAGCAGATAAAGAGAAGCCAGGCAAGCGGATTGCCACTGATTTTGCAATTGCGTGTGAACACGGCATTTCTGCTGCAAAGGAGCCAGGCCAGGAGTGCCCAGAGGCATTCAGTCCCCTACCCTGTTGCCCCCAAACTGACAATGTCCCAGGGCTGTCCTGCCTGGCACCGTTTCAGAAGAAAGGGTGTTTTGGCCCGACCTGAGAGCAGGCATTGCCTGGTTCTAGTTCTGCTTTGTCATTGGTCAGGCTGGGTAAGGCATCTGCACGTTGACACCTCGGGCCAGGCTCTCTCTGCAGCATACATTTAGATGTGTGCTATAAAGCAAAAGGAAACTCACACAGCTGCAATCTTTCCTCTGCCATGTGTCGTCCTGGGCAGCTAAATGAACGTTGCTCAGTGGGCAAGCGCACAAGCAGTGAAAATCCAGGCATTCCTTAAGTCACCAGCTGGAAAAAGCAGGCAGGGGCACCATGTCCTCAGCTGCCCGGGGACCTAGGAATCCAGACAGGACAGAAGGGGGAGAGCAGCAGCCCGGCATGTGTTAGGATTCCAGACGCTGCATCTGGCCACTGTGGAGAGCCAAACTTGTGTGCACTGACTGTCATTCACACTAGGTCCATCTCTGCAGTTTGCAGCTGCTGGTGGGGCCGTGATGTGGGGGAAGATGTTCACTGATTAAATGCCCTAGAGTCGGAGGAGCAGGTGACAGGCGTTCAGCACAAGAGGCAGCAAAGCTGGGCTGGGGAGACTGCTGGTCTAAACAGGTCCCAAAACTTACTTTTTGGCAGTTGCTTTCTTGAATGTCCACAGCAGCGGTTCCAGTCATCACTGCAGGCGACCAGCAGCTCTGACTCTTGGGTTCCCTGCCCGGCTGTGCCACTGACTTGCTGAGTGACCTTGGATAAGTCACTTTCTCTCCCCATGCCTCAGTGGAAGGTAGGTGTGATAATCCCCACTTGTTTCACAAGAGGCCAAGGGCAGTTAAAACTTGGGACACACGGAGAGCCTCAAGCTCTGTCTATATTTATGGCCGCCCGCAGAGCGCAGGCACTACCTGTTTAGCTACATGGTGCAGGAAAGGCTCTGGCAATGCAGTGGGGAAAGGAGGCAGCAGAGAAAGGCCTTTCACTGTGGCAGGGAGAGGCTCTGGCAGAAGGGAGGCAGCGGGACATTAGACTGCTAATAACGGCAGCCTAGATGTGGGTCGCTGCTTGGGCAAGTAGTGTGCAGCGTAACGCATGTATCCTGGGGGCTCAGGCACAAAGAACATGCTCTATTCTATCCTTCTAAACCAGGCGCCACCCTCCAGAGAGCTATTTCGACCTGTGCTGGCAGGGCACGTGGTGTCTGCACTCTACGTGCCACTGTGAGGTGTAGACATAGCTGCAGATGAAGAGAGTCATTATTATTATTTTGTTAACAGGCTTACCCCCATCAGACTCTTGCTGGGAATGTCTCTGTGCACACTTAAATTCTCACGTGGAGGAACACTGGACTGCCTGACATTGGGTCTAGCTCAGCATCAGGACTGGAAGAGGTCTGCTTTCTGGACCTGGTTCGGAATCAGCCTAGAAGCCCCAGGCCCTTTAGATAATTTCAAAGAGCGAATAATTTCCATACAGTCTCTATCTGAACATGGTCAATTCGCCCCCAGAGAACGGAGTGAAAGTCACTGCATGAATGATTCAGCCCAGCTTTGGCTAGGAGATACCCCAAGAGCTATGGGGACTGAAAGTCTGGGGAAGCAGCCAGTTCAGTTAGGCAAGACTTCCCCATAATCAGCTGGCCAACCTCTCTGCTACCTGGAGGAGGAGGACAATGGCAAGGAGAGACTAGATTCCACGGCCAGGAGAGACCGCAGTGTAAATAGCAATGATGAGTCCCCATTTACAATTACCTCGTGAGACCCATCAGGGAGCCACCTATAATCTGTTTAAAGTGGGCCATGTTCATTTTATACCATTCTAGATTTTTAAAATCAAACTATCCTGTGATACCCTGTCAAACCCCTTCCAGAAATCTAAATCTATTACGTCTACACTATCACCTGTATCAGCCCAACTAGTAATCTCTGCAAAAAAAGGGAGCAGCTCCCTCGGCTGGAATGGAGGGGGATGTCTCGAGACCACATGGCAGCACAGAGAGAACTCATGCCTTGAGTGGGTACACAGAGCCCCAGCACGCACCTTGAGGGTCAGGAAAGCACAACTGCAAGACGTAACCATGTCAGGGAAGTTTATCTGTTTCCTGTATGGAGCTGCTTCTGCCACTGAGAGCAGGCAGGAGCAAATGTTCATAATAAGCTCAGCCTAAAAAGGCTTTGCTAATGGAAGAGTCCGGCGTGCAGCTCTTCACACCATCAGAATAAATCTGACTTCCCTATGGCGGCGTCTGCCCCCTAAGACACCGCACACACGCTGCAGAGCGTGTACGTACGGCATTCGCTACACCGACCCCTGAAATGCAGCCACCTCTTTCGCAGTGCCAGGCAGCTGTGTAACGTGCATGGACCACTGTACAACAGTGCACAGCAGGATACACTACTTCATCCCGTGTAACTGCAGGGGAACGCAAGGCGGCTGCATGCAATGGAATTTGGCTAAAATCCCTACTCCTGTCAAAAAGTGCCATGGGCTCTTCATTGATGAGAAATGGTCACCACCTCCGATTTCACCCGGGCGTGAAGTACAGCACCTGCAGCAGACCAGCCGGGCCACTGGCCTGGACAGAAAGCCACCTGCGCCTGACTCCTTGCTTACCACCATCACTTGCTGCAGTGGTCTCACATCCAAGCAGTGAGCAGGCTCGTCCTCACGCGTCTCTTGGAGGAGCTGAGGGCACATCTCCTTGAATGGCCAAACTGACTTTCCCAGCTACTCTGCGCTATTCCTGCACTGCAGGACGCACCTCTTCCTTTGCTTTCTCCTGGCTGCACCGTGTCAGCATGGTAAGAAAGAAGTCTGAGGCTATCTTGTGAAGTGCTCTGTGTGACACACTGCATGATTTCCCTGCTGTTCGTAGCAGCGTGAAAGTGAGTTGCTCATTTAGCCAAGTAATTAGATTTGCCGAACTGGACTTTTTTATTGTTATTTTTCTCTTTAATCTCCCAGTCAGTTGAGACATTCTTCATTACAGAATCATACACCAGTGACTCGCAAATCTCTGCCAGAGGCTCAGATGCAAACCCAGTTTCTACTTAAATAAGACTAGGCCAAGCATCCCCTCCCTAATTGTGCCCACACATGCACTTGTGTGTGTGTGTTAATTTCAGGGAGCTATTTCATTCAGTCTCACATCAGAGGGTAATGAAATGCTGTCTAGTTACTACTAGTCATTGGTGGGAATCTGCTGCTTAGCCCATTTACCTGATCTGAATGGAATACCCTCTGCCCCCTCTCCTCCTCCCAAAGCCCTTCCAAAACCACAGAAAATTACTAAAAGGATTTTTCTTCCAACCCAACATGAAGCAATTGGATTCCAAGCTATTTAATGCATGCACGAAATGCCAGAACGAAACCCAGACCGAGCGCTCCATCCATTTTAACAACACGAGCGCTCATTATGTTAGCCAGTTCAGTGCCTCGTAGTCTGAACTTCTGGGCGATTTCGCAGAAATGTAACTATCGGATGAATGATTCTCACAAACGAGGCTGTCTCCAATGGTTCCATTGGGACATACAGCGAAGGTAACACTGTGACTGTTATGATCAGTATTAACGATGGTGACTTTGAGAAGTCACTGTCCCGGAGGCCATTGGAAACCCCCGTGCCAGTCCTCAGGGGTGTTACTCCCAGCAAGTCACAGCAAAGCCAATGTCCCTTTCCAACCACAGAAGGAACAGGAGTGGGATTGTGGGGCCCAAACACAGTTCAACCATAAACACAGTGGCCTGGCCTGGCAAGTGGCATTTAAGGGGCAGGGTGAGGCAGGGAGCCATTTGGGTTTGTTCTTTAAAACTGGAGTTTCACTGATAACAAGGATCACGTCATGCAGCCAGACACTACACCTCTCAATACTTCCCTGTCTGGCCTGCTGCCTGAGGGTGGTGTGGGGAGGAGCTGGCTCAGACCGGTGTGGTTCGTCTGTTGGCTTGGTTGTTGTGCAAGGACTCCTTGAACTCTTTGGGGATGGAGTTATGGACCTGTAAAAAAGGGTGATCCCGCTCTGAGTTGAGCAGCGTCCCCATGGTCACCTTGGAAGGATCCCTGGAGAGGGTGAACAAGGAGATGTCAGTGGAGGGGATGGTGCCGAATCCTTTGCTGACCGGAGACATATCCCTGGACCTGGGCTCTGTGGAGCGGGAGCTGGATCGCCTGCGGAACCGGTACCGGTAGGTGGGGAGGCGAGAGAAAGCTGACTTCTTCAGCAGCTCAGAGTGGGACTTGGCGCGGATCTGGCGGTGCTTCTCGATGTACATGTGCACGGCAATCACCCCCACCATCTCGGCGACAATGAAGGACAAGGCTCCAAAGTAAAAGGACCAGCCATACGAGTAACTCTTCTTGGAGTCGCTCTGCCCGGGGTCCCCAGCGTTCGCTGAGATATAGACTATAATCCCGATGATGTTACTGAGACCTTGGGGGGGGGGAGAGAGAGAGAGAGAGAGAGAGGAGCTCCCTTAAGAGCAGCACAAGTAGCTGGGCTAATAGACATCTCGACCCCACTCAGAGCAGGCCAGAGGCCCAGCACTAGAGGCGGTCAGAACATTTCCGACTCTCTATTTCCATCACACTAGGCCGATCTGTCAAAGCCGAAACATTTCGTGAAGACGCACTGGTTTTGACAAGTTTTCGAGGGGCGGTTTCTGAGGTGCAGGGCTCCCTGGCCACGTCTGACCAGACCACAAGTGGCGACTCCCAAACCAGAGCGTCACCATCCAGAAATGGGGGGTCACGAGGCCATTCTGTCCTGTGAAAGTGCCTGATGCAGAAGGAAAACACGTTTGGAAACCTCCCAGGTTGTCACAGAATGGAACGGTCGTCCGGGGCCCACCACAAGGCAGACCCCAGGCAGCCTGTGTGAAAGCCCTGTTCATGCTGTCTGTTAGGGAGGGTGGCTTCCTCTGGGGCTGGACGACCACCACAGACAGAGAGCGGGGAGGGAATTGTAAGACTTACCCTGCTCTCCTCATGTTTATTTCTGGTCTCTGGAGTTCAGGCTCAGGCCTGTCCCAAATCCAGGGGACTGGGCCTGTTGGCAGGTGCGTGAGTGTTTATTTCCCCATGCCTCAGGATTTCTTGGTTCTGCCTGAGACCTTCAGAGCCAAAATCTGCTCCCGGGGTGCTGCTCCCTGTGTGAAAGCAGGGCACCTCGGGAAGCTTCCAAGAGTTTCTTCTAGTGGGACATCCAGCCTAGTTTGCCATAATTGGGGCCAGCCACAGGGTGCATCTACACTGCAGCTGGGTGGGAGTTTTCTGGTTTGGGGAGACAGACGCTCTAGTTCTGCTCAAGCTAGCAAGCCAAAAATTGCAGCATAGCCGGGGGCAGTGCAAGTGGTGGTTGGACTAGCTGCCCGCATCCAGACCTGCCTTGAACCTGGGCCCATACTTGGCAGCCTAGCCCGAGCTGCCACATGTGCTTCCTGGGGCTGCACGGCTGGTTTTAACGCATGAGCTCAAGCAACGTTAGTACATGTCTGCCTATCTGAGCTGGGAAGCGTGGTCCCAGCTGCGGTGTAGACGTATCCACGAGAGGTGGGTGCACAAGGAGCCTTTCCCCCCGTAGCTGCCCCAAACAGGGAGAGGCTGGGAGGAGGCTGCCCCTCCACTGTGCCTCCTGTAGGTCATCCCGGAGGGGTTCAGATAAGACAGTGTAAAAAGGACATGGAGTGAGGGACTTTTCTGAACTGAACCGCCAGCCTTCTGGGTCTCTAAGCTCGTGTGTGTGCATGCAAGACAATAATTACTCCTGTCCTTTTAATTTCTAGCAAGTCTGGAGGTTTCGGAGGGGAGCAGGGCAATTTTGGCTCAACAGCAGAGCAGGAGTGGCAATGTCAGATACTGGCGTGAGGCTGAGCTGCTTGCACTCGTATTTACTCAATGAACTGATTTCGATTACACGCTGTCTGTTCTTTCCTCATCTAAGCACACACTCCTGTCAGCCAAAGGAAGGAACCAGATTTGTCTCTTCGGGGGAAAACAAAACAAAACTTCCTTGAGATGAAGACAGCATCATAAACTAGCCAGTTCAATGGTCGGTAAATGTCACACACCTAGAATGAGTCCTCCAGAAGAGACCCGCTGACCCAGAGAGAGTCATTTGCCTTGAAGATTGCAACAGCCCGCTTGCCTCACGTCCAGGTTTCCCAGGGCTCAGCAGTCCCCGTGGAAGCCCGATTTTCAGAGGTGCTCAACACCCAGCAACACCTGTGGTGACTCAAAGCTCAGCCTCCTGCCTGCGAAGCCCAGCTGCAAACCTGGCTGCTTTGCTGCCTGAATGGGAGCAGTAGAGATTTGCTTGTCGAAGTCCGTGATTTAGAGACGCTCCCTGGCGTGGGCCAGTGTTGTGTGAATTGAGAGATGTGCCCTACATCAAATCTAACATGGCTGCTCCCAGCTGCACAGCTGGGAGTCACTCCCATCTGTGCTATTCCTTGCTCATTCAATGCTTTGGTCTTCAATGAACCCTCAAGATCGTTACCTGGTGGCAGTAGTGGGATTTGAATCCTCGCTTCCATACAGAGACCAGTCTTTAATGAACCTGGAGCCGAGCTCTTTGGAAACCAGACCTGAAGGAATGTCAGCTCTGCAAAGGAAACCCAATGGTGCTGGCTCAGCTGACACACTCACAGGGCTTAGGATACAGGGTTAAAATAGCAGCATCGAGGTTCCCACTCGGGCCGACTGCAGCCCAGGCTCGGCCACCCGGCAAGGAGGGAGGGTCTCTCGGAGCCTAGGTTCCAGCCCACACGGGAACATCACCACCTCTAATTTTAGCCCTGCAGCATGAGCCTGATTTGATTGGCCTGGATGCTGAGACTTGGTGCCATGGGTTCTCTTTGCAGCATAGACATGCCCTCAGTGCGGGGGCCGAGAGCTGTGGACAAGTTGGCCCATGTTGTATCAACCAGCCTGAAAGAGGAGGGAACCCTCTTGGGAAGAGCCCTAGAGAGCTACAGGGAGGAGGAGATCCTCCTGGTACCTTTTTTAAAGCCTGTCACAGAACTCTAGGGAGAGGCTGAAAAACCAGCCCCAGGGAGATGATCTTTCAGAAATCATTGTGCTACATGTCGAGGGTAATTTCTACAGAGCCCTATTCAATTCCTGAGGAGCCCCATTGGTTTAATCCCCACCAGCTGCTTTAGGGCTTTTCCGTAAGGGACACAACGGGAACGGGGACACAGAGTCTTTCACCTCTACAGTTCAGCGGTTCAAATCCAGACAAGGTCAGTGTTGTCCCAGTGGTGCTGCATTGCAGCGTGATGGTGACCTCACTGCAAAACCCATTAAGTAGCCCTCTTGCTGGCGGCCTGGGCTGAGGAGCCAAGCACAGAGCGGGCCATTCCCCTCGCGCCAGGGCAGAGGCACACCAATAGGAGGCTGCATGGGAGCGTGTGTGTGATACTGGTGTGACACTGTCCGCACCTGCTCTGCAGGGAGAGGGCTAATGACCTCGCCGAGGTCTGAGCGTGCCTGCGCCCTTAATTCCCAGGAGCTCCGTGGCTGTATGGAGAGGAAGAGGCAGACTGGAATGCCTAGTCCTACCCACACCCCTGTGCCTGAGCCCTGCCCTCTAGGGGTCTCTCCCAGTCTCCATGGCCACTTCCTGCCACCCCGTGTGTGTGGGACTCCCCTGCCCAAACTGACTTGCAAAGCAGTGATCTCCAACTCCTTCAGACCCCTCCCTAAGGACCAGTTCTACTGCAAGGCCCCTGGAATTGCCATCCAACAATAGCCAGACCCGTGGCCAGCAGGGAACACGACCACATTAGTCCAGCTGGCTTCTTTATGCCTTTAAATACCACACCCTCATCCTGCACCTTGCAGCCAGATACACAACCACCTCTGCTGGTTCATGCCCTGCTCCCTCTGCTTGTTTGTGACACCCCATTCTTGTGCCTTGTCTTTGGTTTGAAGGTCCTTGGGGCAGGGACTACCTCTCACCATGTGCCTATGCAGCACACAGGAGGACAGAGCCCCAATCCTGGAGAGGGGCCACTGGGGACTATCGCCATGCAACTCCCGAGCTGCTGTGACTTGGGCGGGCACTTACCTGCTGAGACAAAGAAGATCCCAGCGCTGAGAATCACGTTGTGTTTGCTCTTGTAGAATTCGCTGGCAGCCACGCACAGGCCCCCGAAGAACAACAAGGCCACGCTCAGGATGGGGAAGATGCTGGACGCCCTCACGGCACCTGAAGGGGAGGAAGGGGGGAGAGGAGAAGGGCACAAATCCATGAAGCTCCGTCAGTCATCACTGGCCTAATCCCTGTGAAAATGCGTATGCAGCTCCTTGGCATGTCGGATGCTAGGGATGGGATGGCTAGGTGATGGGAAGGCTGGCATCTCTGGGGGCATCTCATTCTGCTCCCATTAAAATCAATGGCAAGATTCAGAGCACCAGAGAAATGTCAGGCTGGCAGGGACCTCGAGAAGTCCTGTAGTTCAGCCCCCCTGCACTCAGGCAGGACAAAGTCAACCTAGACCATCTTGCACAAGTGTTTGACCAGCCTGCTCTTAACAACCTCCAGTGACAGGGATTCCCCAGCCTCCCTGGAAAGCCTGTTTCTGTATTTAAGAGTGAGAAAGCTTTTCCTAATATCGAACCCAAATCCCCCTTGCTGCAGATGAAGCCCCATCACTTGTCCTGCCTTCAGTGGACATGGAGAACAACCGATTACCGTCCTCTTCATAACAGCCCTTCACATATCTGAAAACTTATCAGGGCCAGTTCTTTTGAACTTTTCCTCCTAGGTCAGGTTTTCTAAACTTGGATCATTTTTGTTGCTCTCCTTTGGACTCTCTCCAATTTGCCCACATCTTTCCTCAATCAAGGGTGGCACCCAAAACTGGACACTCTGGCAGGGGCTGACCAGTGCCGAGCAGAGCAGGACAGTTAGCTCCCATGTCTTACGTATGGCCCTCCCATGACTCCCTGAGGCTGTGCCAATCTGGTGTGGGCTAGAGAAATTGCTCTAACTTATGCCGCTGAGGAACCTCAGGGCAGCAGAGGGTCACTTTCCTCCAGTACAACCCTTCTCTGGACACCCTCCCTTTGCCATGATTGGGTGGGGGCAGCTGGCGCAGATGCCGAGGTCTCCAGCAGGTTTATGCCAGAGGAGAGTTCCCCTCTGCAGAGGAATTTCCTGCTGGCTGCTTATGTTCAGAATTTGGCTATGGCTTGCGCAACACAGAGGGGCAACACGCTCTAGCCCAAGAGTCTCTTCTGAGGTTTCCAATAATAACGCATGCCCCAATGCTGCCTGTGGGCCTGCCCAGATCTCCAGGATTGGGACCTAAGACCATCAGCACTGAAAGGGCCAGGTACTGCCCTCCGGGACAAATACAGGACATCCCTGCCCCTGGAATAGCTCTGCAGACAGGCAGCCACTGGACCTGCCTCGGAGCCCATGAGCCAGCACTGCCAACCCCGGCCTTTCAGAATCCCGAGTCAGGCCCTTCAAATCATGAATTTGTCTTAGAATCATGAGGATTTAGAATGAACCAAGTCAGGTTCTTTTTCTTTGCCTCCTGGGCTTTGGGCTTTAAGTAAAACACCATTTCTCCTCTTTAATTCTGCTCCAGAATAGCTCTTCAGCCAAGCCACTTTAGTATCAGTTTTTGAGACATTAAGCCAAGGCTGTTACAGAAAACATGTCTTTTTGCCTTTCCTAATTGAACTCACAAAGGTTTAGGCCTCCAAAATGACTGTCAAAGTTAATTAATTCATCAAACCACTATCTGCTGCTAAAGCAAAAGGTATTTAATGGAATGTGCTCAGTTTGGGGTTCTCTTCTCCCCATTAGACCTATTAAAATAAGCCCAGGGAATACAGAGCAGCCCCATTAAAATGCAATTCTCGGGGTTTTAAAAAAGGCTTTTTTTTTTAAATGCAGGGGGAAAAGACGTTAAAAGCTAATCTGCTAAAATTAAAATCCAATGCCATTAAACACTTCCCCTCCAAAACAGATGAGCAGAATTGCTGGCATGCACAGAGAGCGTGCATTGTTAAATGGTGCATCTGGAGAACCCTCAGTAACAGGAGGAATGAAGGTGAGGAGACAGAGACTACACCACGGCCCAGAGCTATTCAGCCCTGGGCAGAAGGACAGCACACGGTATTGGCATCACTTCAGATTCAGCCCCAGGTGTTATCCCTCTCCCAGGGGCTGAATTCACCCTCGGGGAGTAGGACGTCCAGGCTCAGTGAGCAACCGCCTGCTGTGCTAAGGGAAAACCTAGAAAATTCACAAGATAAGAAAATCTCTCTCCCAGTTCCCAAACTGGCTCAGAGAATGGACATTGCTCTCTGCTCCAGTTGCCAGCAATGCAGATGTTTCAGGGGTTATTTCAATACCAGCCTCCCACAGCTCTTCTCTATCCATCTTCTCTCCCTGGAGGCCAGGGGAATGGCTACACAGAGATGCAAAGCCCTGTGAGAGTGCCACCTGTACCTGCAGACTTTTTATTTATTTGGAAAAGGGGCTGTTAAAATTAACCTCTTGCAATGCTAGTTTGGTTTGTGTGTGGGGTGTGTTCATGTTCCTATGCTTGCAGTGCATGTTTGCAGGTGTGTGGTGTCTGTGCAGCTCTTATGCATGCTTGTGTGTTGGTATTTGGCATGCCTGTGCATGTAAGCATTTGTGTTTGCGGTGTGTCCCGGCAGAAGTACCATGTTTCTTTGAAAATGTGGGTCCATATCTATCTGTGAGTTTGTGCGCATCTGTGTTGTACACGTGTTCATTTGAACATTTGTGTTTCCGTGTTTATTTGCGCACACATCTGTGGAGGTGTAAAAGGGATACGGCTCCTTCTCTAAGAATCTAGCCCACATCCTCTATTAGGTCCCCTTCATATAAAAGACCATTAGTTTGCTAGATTTCTGGAACAGGTGAGCAGACAAGAGGGTCCTGCATTTCCTGGGAGGTCTGCCAGGTCTATTTTCATTCAATCTATTTGCAAGTGACTGCTATTGACAAAATACATGGCAGAGACATCAGATCCTCACTCCACTGAATGCCAACAATTTCCAGAGCTGGCTGAGGAAACACAGGACACAAAGGAGAAGAGGAATCATTGCAAAAAAAAAAAAAAAAATCCTCTGGCAGCAAAATTGCAAGGGCCTAGCTCCTGATTTTTCAAGGAGCGGCAAGCTTCCTGGGAGCGGAGGAATCTGGACATCTCACAGTACTGGGCCTGGGAAAGGGCGGGACAGATCTGAAAGGGGATCAGAGGAAAAAGACGCTTAGAGATGCTTGTCCGATGTGACATCATTACACTAACAAATGGCTCCTGGCCAGGGACGGGCATCTTAGGCAGCGCCACAGAGGGGTGGAGGTAGAGCAGATGCCAGCGAGTGTCTGCGTATCATGGGACTGAAAGGAACAGCCAGAGTTCAGGGAGGGAGAGTTTTGGAGAGTGCTGACATTAACTTTCATATCCTCTCCCCCCCTCTCAAGGTTCTTAAGATCCGCTGCCATCACCCTAGGATGGGAGTGTGCCGCCAGAGATAACAAGCAGAATCGCGCGTGGACACAGACTTACGTAGGAGGTACTCGGCCGTGTCTTGCTCGTAATCCGCATCTTCTGGGAAATGATCGATTTTTTTACAAACTCCTCGGAACGTTCCTGTGGAGACACAAACCCATTTGAAGCATCACTGATGTTTCCCAGAGCTCTCCAGATGGCTGGAGAAGGGCTCGAAACCCCTCTGGGGATGAATAGAGATGGCAGAACGGAAGGTCTGCAGAATTGCCTCCCCATTACACACTGCCACCGTCTGGCGGGCTTAGCCCCAGCAGCGGAGTTATTCAGGGAATCTGGCTCCAGAACTGTCCAGGTGGCTGGTGGCTGAGGATTTGACTGTAAAACTTCTCCCCTCTCTCTAGGGCTTGGTCTGGGAGGCGTTCCCCAAAATCTGGCTTTCAGCGACTTCCGTCAGTGGAGCGGGCTACCCTGGCCTCACGGGGCTGCTGATGCACTGCCCTGGCCACTAGGAGATAGTGACTCCTGGAAATTCCTGGCCGTGTTGGGCTTGTGACGGTTTCCCAAGGTAACAGCTTGCTGTGCCACAAAGAGCAGCACCAGTTGGCTGCCTTGAGAACCTCTGCTTTATTCATGGCTGCGTTCTGTTCTGACATCCAGCGGGAGTCAGCTATCTACCAGGCACTGAGGAGATGGGCTGTGCTGGGACACTGGTTCGTCCCTCGCGGAATGCCATGCACTGGAATCTCCCGGCGAGGATTCATTAAACCCCGGGAACCTTGCACAAAGATCTTCTTCCACAGGCCCCTGGCCTCTCGTTCACCCCCAGGCAGCCCAGGCATGAGGAATCCATGCACACAGTTCCATCCACTGGCCATTCTGAACTGCCAGTACCGGAGCTGCATCCTGCCGAGAGCTCCTGAGCACAGAGTGCTCACGTTTCTCGGTGTTAACCAGGGCAGGAGCTGCTCGCATGCTGAACCCTCTGTTACTGACAATGAAAAGCGGAAGACACCACCTGTAATCACAGCACCTATGGGCACCCAAACACCCCCATCTCCCCATTCCTCTTCCAAGACGCTCATCAATGCCTAGCCTCCCCCACTCCTGCATGTGTGGCACCCAACACCTCCTAATTCTGATGTGCTCCCCAAGTTCTTTGCACTCCACGGGTGCCCACCCACCCAGACACAACCGTGGCCACCGCAGCAGCTGTGAGCTGGCTCTGGAGAAGAGTTCTGGGTAATGATACATGTGTACAATCACACCAGGCATCCCACTCAGCTGCAGACCCATGTGTAACACTGCCCCACTTGTCCTATGTAGTCCACTCCTTCCCTCCCTATCCCTGGTACATTGGTGAAATCAGATCATCAGACCTGAGGCTTTTCACTTCCCCACTGACCCGGCTGGGATGGAGATCTGTGAGCTTGGTAAGGGTTTGCGGCATTGTGTCCAGTTCCCTTGAATTCACATCACTCAGCCATTTCCAGGAACACTCTCCCGACCTAGTTTCCTCTGGAGGGAAGCCTGACAGCTTCCAGTTTCAAAGTGACAGATTTAACTCTTTCCAGTTTGTCTTCCTGGACTCTAGTGCTCACCCTCCATCACCTCCACCACAGCAGAACAAGCACAGGGCCACATTTGGGCAATAACCCAATGGCTCCATGTTTTTCCTAGGTTTTTGGTCCAGTCGCTGGGGCTCACTGGCTCCCGGAAGTGGTGGAGTTGAACATCAGAACTTGTGGCTTTCTGAAAACACATCTAAACTCCCCCGGCCAGCGAAAGGCCTGTTTGCTACCGTTCGTTGTCGGTGATCATCTGCTACTTAGTCGCTATTGATCAAGGCTGGATTGGGACCAGGGACTGAAAGGGAAAATGTGCTTTCCCTTCAGCAAGCCCCCGAGCCAGAGCAGCAATTTGAGTGATCACATTCTGTGCACCAAATATTCCTCTGCCAGTGTAACCAGATCCTGTACGGTTCTCTGCTTCCTCCCGACCCCTTTCCTACACTCTTGGGTAGTGTTGCCGAGGGCTGGGTGTTGCACCCCCAAGGCAGAAGCAGTTCCTGTAATGAAGCTGGGAGCAGTTGGGATGAAAGCTGCTCTTATTTCTTTTGATAGTCACAGGCCCTGCTCTCTTTACGGGTCTCCTAAGGGATTCAGCTGGCCAGTGCACTGGTTTGCCCTCTGTCTGGCCAGCAACGCTGCAGAGTGCTTGTGCTGTAGCAGGCGCCGTTGCACTGGGATCTGTTCTCAGCCCTGCTGTCAGTCAGCAGCTGTGTACTGCCTTTGGCCAGCATTCAGCTGAGGCTCCCTTTCCTCCTTGTGCGATATACACATGCACTCATCTCTAAAGCCAGCCAGTGCAAACTGTGCCGTTACAGCAGTGGCACGCTGTCTGATGGACAGAGACGCGAATGAACATTCATTTTCTGCAGTTGAGTTCAAATAAAGCAGGGCAGGCAACAATTTGCTCCCACTGCCCAACTGCTTAGAGGAAATCTTTCATTTGGTTTTTGATGGAGAATCATTCGCTGTATCTAGCTAAAATCCACCCAGTTCTTTAACTCCACATTCTCTCATTGGAATAGAAAGACCTCCAGGTTATTAGGACATGTTACCACTTGGGAAACCCTTCCCAGACTTCGGCCCTGATGCTGTACCCCTCTGATTCTGGGAGGTTAGTGTTATCTCCTTCCAGCCTACGTTCCCGGCATGCTCTGCAAGATAACCTAACAAAGACACTGATTTCCAAGCTGCTTGTGCAAAACGTATCTGCCCAGAGGCACAACAGCATTGAAAGAGATCAGCACCTCTCCTTCACAGCCTGGCCTCTTTGCCCTGGCTACTTACCTGTAAAGAGGAGCACCTTTGATCTCACTGCTGACTTACAAACGCATTGTGTGAATTACAAGGTCTGCTAGAGATACATGCAAAAACAATGAGTGTCCTGTAGCCTCTTAAAGACTAACAAATGTCTGTGGGGATAAGCTTTCATGAGCTGCAATCCACTTCGTCAGAGATACATGGCAACCTATTTGAAGAAAATAAGGTCTGGGCCAAACCTTTGCCTAAAATACAGATTTTTGTTTGTTTGTTTTTTGGTACAGATAAATTCATTTAAACTTTAAACGCACAAAAGGTCCTGTGAATACCCCTATCTCTGGCTGCTTCCCTGGGTGTCGGTGGGGGGGTGCTGTGAATGTCAGAGGGAGCAGGACAGAGGCCTGGCTGGGTTTCAACCAGGACTGGAAAAGGAGAAGTGACAGGAAAGGCTGGCCTCACGGGACACATACTAATCTCTGTTGCACAGGGCACGTCGGCACGGCAGTCGCTGCAGCTCAGCTGTGGCCCTGCATCTGTGCCACTGGAGCACCCTAGTGCACGTGCTTCCGACATCAATCGAAGGGTTTTCACCATCATAGTTAACCCACCTCTCCGAGAGGTGAAAGCTACGTTGATGGAAGAATCGTCCGTTGACCTGGCCACGGGTTTAGGTCAACCTAACTCTGTTGCTCAGGTGCAAACCTGAGTGATGTAACTAGGCTGATCTAATGTTTAGGTGATCAAGCCACAGGTGCAAATTCAGATAACATCAGAGTAACTGAAGTCAGGATCCTCTTAGAGCTGGTTGAAAACATTCCCACAAAACATTTTTCTCATTGGAATTTGCTGATTTGCCAAAATCAAAATGTTTCACAGGAACAGTTCAATTTCAGCTAAGTTTCTCTTTAAACCAAGAAGGTTTCAAAGCCTGCCCCTCAGGCACACTTCCTTTGGAAACCTGCCTGCTCACCTGCCTAGCTCCTTGGCAGTGCATCTGAGGGGCTGCTGGAGACCTCAGAGCTTCCATGGTCCATGGCTCTGGGGCAGCCTGCCAGGCAGACTGCTCCATGGCCAGGTGTCCCAAGGGTTTCAGGCTCACCGGGGGACTACACTTGAGCCAAGCCTCTATTCCCTTTTGCAGGGAATTTGGAAATGTTGGGGGGTTTTATTCCAAGTTGGAACTCCTCCATGGAATGGAATGACGTGTCTCTGCCCAGTTCTAGTCCTGTGCTCAATTATTTACACCCACCGAGGTTCGCAAAGATTTATGGAGCCTCTAGGACCCTGACCCAGCCTGGAACTCAAGCAGGTGCTTAATTTTAAGTGGTCTCATTGAAGTCACCTGGGACTGCTCAGGTCCTTAAAGTCAAACGCGCTTAAAAGCTTTGCTGGATCTGGGCCCAGAGGAGCACCCAGGGCTCCTTGATATCTCAGGCCCCTCCAGTTTTGCACTGAGGTAACTCCACTGGTTGCAGCGTAGTTACTCTGGATTGACACCAGTATAACTGAGCTCAGACCCGACCCTTGGATGTTCAGAAGGGAACCCGCTGAGTCATCTCTCACTCCTCTAGGTGGCTGCTGCCTGGAGTCCCAGGGACCGAACGAACCAGGGAGAATAACAGAGCAGCCATCGCGGGAAGGGGGCGGAGTCCGCTCCTGCAGGGAAGTGAACCCACAACTCTGACACATGATGGTGGCAGCTGTGTGTGAACATCGAGGAATGGACAGATTTGGATAAAGCAGCGCCCCTGTCCCACCCACCCCTGTCCACTAATGTTGACCCCCCTAAACTCTGGGTGAACGGTCCTGTCTGAGACAGTCCAGCTCACATTTCCATCTATTATCTCCCCCCCCAGGCACCACTTTCTGATTATGTATACTGTGATAATACCTTGAGACTCTAGGATTAGGGCCCTGCTGCAGAAGATCTATGGATTGCCACAACCCTATAGGAGCTCTCAGTCTGGGATTTTGATAAGATCCAACAGTTGAATAAACAGCCTCTGGTCCCCCAATCTGTGGCTGAGTCCAGAAGAAAGAAAGCTCTTGGAGCAAGGATTCATCTGCAAGACAACAGCTTGAGCAAAAGCCAGAAGCAGCAGAAAGCTCACAAGGATCCTGTTCTCGAGTGGTTTCTAACTCGAGTCCACACGCTCAAGAGGTACGAGTAAGCGTCCAAAATTAAGGGTGCTCATGTGAACCAAACCACTGACCATTTGACATTCACCTGTTACAAATGGAAATTCCATTTCCCTGTCCCCCACAGCCCAGTCTCACCAGGAGACTATGCCTGGACTTAATAACGTGCAGAATTGCTCATTCACTGATTTAAGGCTCAGGAGCATGGGCCGACGGCCAAAATCTGAAAAGAAAAATTGTTTAATTCTGTGGGGTGGGGAAGGGAAGGAAGCCTGTCCCCGGAGCTCTGTGGGAGATGACAGATGCACTCGCCATTCAATGGCCTCCAACTTAGCTTCTGGGAAAAAGATTCTTTTGTGCTGCCGGGCTCAGCGTGGTGGTGGCTGTGCCACACATGTGAGTCGTCTTTGGTTTTTTCCATGCGCAAACGTGGTATTTCAGGGGCCCAGCTGCACTCTGTGGGATGCGAACGCAGGAGCAGCACAGAAGCGGTGCTGGCCAGGATTGCAGAGGGACAAGGGGAGGACTGGGAAAGGGAACGAGTGTTTGGGGCTGGGAATGGAGCAAGGTGAGCTCCTGCCAAAGTTGCCAGGCCAGCTGGTCCATCAGCCAAGCAGATCACCAGGCTGTGTGCTGTGACAGGAGATACTGCAGAGAGACATGAAAGGCACTAATAGAATCCTGGCCATGCCACTAGCATTTGTTGGTTTGTTTTGACAAATACAGAGCCTGCCCCAGCTAGGCCATGAGATCCTTTCCTTCATGCCAACCTCCGTGACCCTGGGCGTGCGGGCAATATTTGCTTACTGCTTGGTTTATGAGGCACTGCTGGGAGAGAGCCACATTCAGAGCAGCTGCAGTGATTCCTGCCCATGTGACTCTGGTTGTAACAGTAAGAAAACAGCACTTCTCTCCAAAGCACACTGCAAATATTACACAGTAATCCACACAACACATCCCCGTCTGGCAGGGCACTGTCATTAGCCCCTTTGTTACAGATGGAGAAACCAAGGCACAGAGCATGACTTACCCAAGAGATCCCGGAGAGAGTCAGTGACATAGGCAGGGTTAGAACACAGGAGTTCCTGGTTCCCAGTCCAGTGCTCAGACCTCTAGGCCATGGTGCTCACAAGCCAGAGGCACTTCATTTATGCTACACACGCTGCACCTCCAGAGGCAGTGTTACCTAGTGGGTAAGGTGTTGGCCTGGGTGTCAGGAGACCCGAGTTCTGCTCTTGACCCTTCCACTGACCTGCTGGGTGACCTTGGGAAAGTCACTCCCACTGTCTGTGTTTGTTTCCTCTTCTTCCCTCGACTGTTTCTTTTCTAAACTGTCTCTCAATGTGTGTCTGTACAGCACCTAGCACAAGGGGGCTCTGTCTCAGGTGCGGCCTGTCGGTCCCACTCCAGTCCAAATAATAAACAACAACAAAAACCAGCCAGTACATTTAAGGACAAGAACAGCAACATTAAAAAGCAAATCTGAGCACAGCAATGGCCTTGTGCCAGAAATTCTCTGGTTTTACTGTAGGCCCCTTCAAATGCAGCCCATCCCCATGGGCCTCCAGGTCGAGTGCAGCACCTCCCTCCACGCCCCTGGTCCAAATGCAGTCCCCACCCCAGGCCTCCAGTCCAAACGGGCACCAAACACGCAGCAAGACCCACATTTGCTGCTCCACCAGCTGAGGTTTCCGTCCGGGCTACTATCCGTCATGGCCTTTGATTCTACGAGTGCTTATGTTTCCCCTCTGGTTATTTTCCTGCCTTCGGGCACCAGCTGTGCTGTGGCTGCTACAAAGCGAAAGCTGTTCTTGCTGCTTCTCAAGGGACCAGGTCTCCTTTATTTCCTCCCCATCCACGGCTTCTGGAAGCAACAAAGACTATGAAAACCGAACTCAAGTGCCGAGACATTTGTGCTTCCGCGCAATTGACTGAACAGCCCTCCGCTCAATCCCATCCTTCCTCGGCAACTCCCTGCTATGCCCAGTCCTGCCTCCCCTCCAGCAGTGGTAGTGGGAGGAGAGGGAACCCCCCAGCAACCCAACGCCCTGAGCTGATAACAAGGCACCAGCTCTGCCTGACAGCCTGGGCTGCAAGGGACGCACTTGGCTAAGCCGCACCAGCGACAGAGGGGTTGCTCGGTAACGGCTCCGTCCACATCCCAACATCTGCAGGCAGGGGCGGAATCCATCGCCCCCGCTCTCCTGACATTAGCAGGCAGGCGGGTGGCCAAGCCTGCCGCATCTGTTGCTGAGTCACTTCTCCCACAGGATTGCAAAGGACGAGCGGAGCCGCGAGTGTGGCCGCTGGGGAGGGACGACGCCTTGTGGGAGCTGGGGAGGATGAAATGAAGTGGATGGTGCTTCCTGACATGGCGCTTGGAGTGCTCCACACAGCTGCGGCGGCTGAGCCCTGTTTCGGAGCTCCCGAGACGCGCCTGAGCTGAGCTTTCCGACGGACGTCAGTTACGCTCAGAACATGGTGCTCGAGGAGCCTGCTGAAGTGCCAGGAGGCACGTCAAGTCCCTGGGCTGACAGCCACACTTCCATGCTGCTTTCAGGGCGGCTAGAGAAAGGAGAAGTCAAGTCCCAACCCACATCCACAGTCCCTCCCCCCTGGGGAGGCCCCATGCAAAGGGAAGGGGAGACTAAGCAACAGTTTCTCCTGTGGAGAGGAGGGGACCTGGCCTGTGGCACTCTGAAGGGATTACTCTAGCTGGGGGCGGTTCTGAACAGTTGCCGGTAAAATGCAGATTTATGCAAATACATAATGAGGAAGCAGTTTAGTTAGGAGTAGGGAAAAGCAAAAATAAATCTAGACCCAGGGAACCCCCCTCAAGCTCTCGGCCAACACATCTCCACATTAGGAGCTGATTCGGGGTGTGCCTGGCGAACCACTCCTCCAGCCCATGGCCAGCTTCCATGCTGACTGTCATACACGTGAGGATGCAGTTCCCAAAGCACACATCTAACCTGAGCCGTGAGCGCTGGGACAGGCTGTGCGACTAGGTTTGCTACTGGTGGAATATGGTTTGATTTGGGTTTTGTCCATTAGGTGAAGGAGCAGACAGGTTCTGACCTCCAGCTCCCCAAGCAGAGCCCAGACTGGAGCCTGTCCATCACGTCTTTCCACGGTCTTGGCACCTGTTCCCCTCCCCCGGCTGCAGTTCTCTGCACAGCTCATTCGACAGCTTCGCCTTGTGCCTGTGGGCCAGACTCGTGGGCCAACGTTTTCAAACTCAGGCGCCCACTTAAACACCCAAATACCAGAGGTCCGATTCTCAGAGGCGCTGAGCATTCCCAGGTCTCCCTGATGCCAACGTTTAAGAGACGCGGGGATGCGATCGTGACGGAGCCATGCGAGCAGGTAGGTTCAAAATGCCTTAGCTGCAATGGCATGGGGCAGAGGGAACCCATCGGTCTGTTGTGCTGATCCCAACCTGCAGCAAGCCTGCTAATTAACAAAACACACGTGTCTGGTTCTTTTCCTGAGCCGAGTCAAGCCTTGTGCATGCGATAACCAGTGAGGGCTCGCCGTGATTCTACCAGGCAGAGCTCAGCTCACTGCACTGCCCAGGACAAACGGCTGGCCAGCTCTGACACCAATCAACTGGAGTACCTTTCACAAGAAGCCACGCTCCTGGCCATTCCCATCAGCACCTATGCCTAGATGTGAGCCCTTTGTTCACCAGGGCGCCTGCCACACGCCCAGTGGGGTTAATGAGGATTTGCCTGGTATAACGGAGAGCAAGTGGATTTGGCTGCCCAGTAACGGAGCGATAAATAGAGTGCTTTAAAGAAATGCAGCAAGACAGGATTGCTGGCCTGGATGTGCCATTCAGGGCCATGGTAATAGTTACATGGTGCTTTTTATCTATAGACCTCAACGGGCTTTGTGTGAACACTTTATTGTAACGCTGCCATAATAGAAAGTTTCCAAAGAAGGTCAGTGTCGCTATCCTCACCTCAACAAATATATATTAGAATTGGAAAGAGCACAGAGATGAGCAACAGCAAGGGTTGGGGGCATGGGACATCTTTCACATGAGGACAGAGTAAAAAGACTGGGACTGTTCATCTTGGAAAAGAGACAACTAAGGAGGGGTACGATAAAGGGCTAGAAAATCACGACTGGTGTGGAGAAAGTGAATAAGGAAATGTTATTTACCTCTTCTCATAACACAAGAACCAAGTGTCACCCCATGAAATTAACAGGCAGCAGTTTTAAAACCAACAACAACACAAGGAAGTATTTCTTCACACAACACAGTCAGCCTGTGGCACTCGTTGCCAGGGGATGCTGTGAAGGCCAGAAGGATAACTGGGTTCAACAAAGAATTAGGTAAGTTGATGGAGGACAGGTCCAGCAATGGCTATTAGCCAAGATGGTCTGGGATGCAACCCCGTGCTCCATGTGTCCCTAAATCACTGACGGGTAGAAGTTAAGACTGGATGACGGGACAGACCACTCAATAATTGCCCTGTTCTGTTCATTCCCTCTGAAGCACCTGACACTGGCCACTGTCAGATGACAGGACACTGGGCTTGATGGACTGTTGATTTGGCCATTCTTATGTTGAAAGGACTGTAGCTCAGCTTAGCCCTTAATGCATTGGCTGTATACGTGTGCAACCCACAGGGACACGCCGTGACCAAGTATGCACGGGCACCCATGAGCTGGGGCTGGGCCAGCCCCGTGAACATTGTGTCATTAAGTCTTGCTGACATGACTGCTCACAGAAAGCCAGTGCCCTGGTCACACATGCAAGTATTTGCCAAGACCAAATGTTCCATGTGCAGTCTGAGCGCTGACCCAATCAGGGAACAAATGAAAATACCCTGGGATTCTCTGAGCAATCACGACTATGCAAGAGAGCTCAGATTTGAAGCATTCCAATTCAATCCAGAGTGTCAAAAAACGCAAATAATTTCAAATGATGAGTAAATCAAGGAAATTGTCATCTGCTCAACACACATATAGCACACACACGGACTCAAATACACACGCACACACACAGAGCATAGCCCCCGATCCAGCACACACACACTACACACACCATGGTGCAGCATATATACACGCTATTGTTATAAACACGCATTCTGACCCAGCACAATGTACGTCAGCCAGCATACCTACGCACACACACGACACATACACTGATAATATCCACTCACATACTATATACAGACAGACCCACTGTACACACTTCTCCTCCGAACATGTACACAGTGAGAAACACATGGGCTATGTGCAAAGTGGTAGGACCCTTCACCAGTCAGCGGCTCATACTACTAGAACCAGATTCTTCGCTGCTGATTAAGAAACAAGGTTTCTACATTAAATACATCTAAACATTACAGAGGCTGCACTTCAAAATCAATTTGTGACCTTCTGGATGCCTCCTTCAAGTCCATTTGGCTTCACTTGCATCGCAAGACTACAAGAAGTCTGAGATCTGTTCTATTCAATATAGATTTGCCCTTTGCACCTTTTAATGGCTGTAAAGCTCCTATTAGTGAAGAGAGCTGTGCAGAGCGTGTGGAACTTTACAAGATCTTTCCCAAATGCACTGACTCACTCACAGAGCCTGAACATCTTCATATGCAATAAACTCCTAGGCAGGGTCATGGGGCCAGCATTCATTATCTGATTGGGGGGTGGGGGAGAACACTTGATACAGTGTGGAAGAGAAGTTTAGAGACAAAGTCAGTCTATCAGTGCAGTGTGCAAACGAGAATACTAATTTCCCTGATCTTGATCTCTTTTGAAGCTCTCCTTGTCACTCTAAGCCAGCATGGGAAGGCATGGTTGGTACTGGAGCATGGCTCAGCCTCAGGCTGGCTGATTCAGCAGCAAGGCAGGTCCACACCTCGCCATGGGGGGCCATGTCTGGCTCTCTATATGTGCCTAATCAATGACTGGCCAAAGAACCCAGGAAGAGGGTTAAACTACATGGCTTCCCATGATGCTTCACATCCAGTGATGTTTCATGCATGTCAGCAGGTCAGATTTTTTAGTTCATGTGTTGCACGTGTGTGTCTTTGGGACTGTAAGGTACAAAAGGAACTGCTTCCATAGCAGCTTACACAGAAGTTAAACCAAGAATTTAACAAGTTTCAAAAAGCAATTGGGCGTTTCTAGCAGGATAGCAAGACTATCTGGAGTTATTGTAATTAATGACAACAGCCATGTTCACAGGGACATTAAACCTCCAGGCTTCAGGGCTTTAGCCAAATTCTTCAAGAGCAGGATGAGACCTAATGTGGAGGCAGATAATCCCACGTCTTCTGCTAGGGGGTTCATACGCCTTCCCCCAAAGCAGCTAGCATGGGCCAGGCCAGCCCCAGGATGCTGGGGACGGCTGAAGGGATGGGAAGAGCAGTGTGGCTCTGAAACCATCCAGTTGCCTGGATACCACAGTGGTGGGCATGGTCTGAGAACATGGCTACGGGCAGACAGACAGGCGTCCGATCAACTGACAGGGCGGGTCCAGAACACACAAGTGCAGCCTGCAGCCGGCCACATGGAAGCATTGCCAAAGCGGGCCAGCTCTCTGGTACCGCTTGGCAGCCTTTGTTCTCGTGTGCTTGGCCTGGCTTGCTGCACCACGAGCCAGGGCAGGACCATAAAGGTCACGGATCTCAGGCCAAGGCTGCAGCGATGGGGCCACCCCAGGGAGACAGAAGGCTGTTCAAAGGGAACAGTGGCATCAAGCTGCGGGCCGTCCCTGGGATGGTGAAAGCATGGAGAGCTGGCAATGCTCCTGACACGCCCTGTTGCCCTCCCTGCCACAGGGGCTCTGGCCCGACTCTGGGCGAGGAGACCGGCTCCCCGTTTGGATGGGGAACAAAGTGCTAAGAGCCGGAGTCACCAAGGAGCTGCAGCAGGAGGGTGGTAGGACCCAACTGAATAGACGCAAAGGCCAAGCAGCAGCTTCTCCCAGGCTGCAGGGACAAGGCTCTGGATACGTCATGGTGCACCAGGGGATCTAATCCCTGAGGAAGGGGAATCATCAGGAAAAGGGAGAGAGGCCGACTTGGGGCCGGGGGTGGGAGGGAAGGAGAGAAGGGGCGAGAAAGGGCCCGGGGAAGGAGTTGAGGGAAGGTGTGAGAGAGACAGACAGACAGCCAGCTCTGGCTCCCAGCACCAGCTGCTATGTAATCTGTGCGAAGCCAGCCGCACGCACCCAGAGCCGCCTGCCGCCCAGCCCCAGACCACGCAGAAGCTATTTTATGCTCTGACATTTATCTAGGATTTTTTACTCCAGTCTATTCATTAACCAGAGATAGTTACCGTGGCAACCATTAAGTCACATGACAGAAAAAAAATCCCACCTTTTGAACAAACACCACAACAGTGTTTAGTTCAGAGAGAAGGATCCTGGGGCCCGGCGCCCCACCTCCCCCCCAAACACGGATGACTCCCCAAATACAAACTTGACCCTTCTCCCCGCACCCTGATTCACGAGCACTGGGGATGGGGCTAGGAGGTAGCCCCAGTTCTCTGTTAGCCCTTTGTATGGATTTCCCTGTCCCCCACCCCAGACAGAGAGCTCCAGGACACTCTCTATGTAATCCCCATGATGGGACGGGAAACAGCCACCCATACGCTTGACATGAGCCAGATCACTGGAGCAACCCTAGGGAAAACGACTGCTTCACATAGCTCAGCGCGCACATCCTCCCGCCACACTGCCGTGTGCAGAGGTTACAGCCAGACCTTTAACACACCCAGCCATCCACCCATTATTAAAGGAGACCTGCAAAGGGAAACTAAAGCTAGGCTCATGCCCTGGCCTGCTTCTTTAGCCTCTAGCAGGAAAGCCAGGGCCGAACCAGCCTCTTTTCTGCTTGCTGTTTACATGAGAAATTCAGGCTTTTTTTTTTTTTTTTTTTTTTAAACCTGGGAGGCTCTGTGGGCCCTGGTAGAATAACGGCATTACAGATATCAAGGAAGCAAAGTTTGACGAGTCAAGCAGGACAGTTATTTGTGACCGGGCAGTTTAAAATGCTTTGCTGTTCCCTCTTGTTTGTTAGCAGGTATTGAAGTCAAAAGCCCTACCAATACTTGGGAGAAAACAAATCTGACTTACAAATTCAAAACCCCAACCCTTCAGTCAAGGGTTCAGAGAGCTGCTGATCCATCTCCTAGACCACCAGTAAGACCAATGGCCCATCTACCCTGGTATTTAGCCTCTGACAATGATCGGTGCCAGATGATCCGGGCACTCAACGCATAATATTGAGGAATTTTTTCCTGACCCCAGTTGGGAATCATGTCGTGCCAGAGTAATCCTAGCGTTTTCATTGTTATCCCAGCTCGTGTAACTGTAGATAACGTTCATTTTATATATGGGTAACTATAGCTAATCCTGCAGCAGTGAGTTCCATGCATAACAAAGCAAAGCAGGTGGACTAGAACTTGCAGAGCCCCAATAATAGGTAACCATTTCCTAGGGCACAGAAGCCCTCACATGTCTTTTGGAACCACATGGTTTAGGACATACCTGGAACTTCCTTAGGATCAAAAAACTAACATTGAATAAGTTTGACAGCAGATTCCCCCTCTCCCTTCTGCTCAGACTAATCAGTCTGTGATTTGCATCTTACTTAGTCTGCTACATAGATCTCCACTGTGGCTCCTCTATGGTTCCCAAGAGGAAAGCAATTATGCTGTGATTTTAGGGTGTTCTCCAAACTTAAAGGGAAAATAAATAAATAAGGGAGATAAATCCTTCTCCTTCGGCACCTGAGCTAACTACTGAGACACTTGGATAGGAAGAAAGAAGCTTCCTATATACTTAGCTTATTCTCTAAATCTCCACTGCAGGGTTTCCCACCCCTTCTTCTGGATGCAGCTAGTCCTGCTCACCGTCGGAGCTGATCACTGGGCGGGGTGGAGCCCTGATCTGATCTGATCTGAATCTGTGTGCGCCTGTAAATCAGGAGAGACCTGTGCCCAGCAGTAAAGGCCAGAAAACTCTCACTAGCTCAGAAATTGCTCGGCGCCCTAAGGGCCTTCCCTTCACCATTCATTGTCGGTTACGCCCAATGCACCATGCATGGGGATGCATTGCAAAGCAGCTGTAACACAGGGTCTCACACCCCGGAATAAGGCCAGGCAGGATGAGCCCAACCCAACACTGCAAAGTTTGGGGGCCTACAGAGCCAGATCCAAATTTCACAAGTTGTCCATGAGCCATACCCCCGTTCTAACCATCTTCGAACCGCCAGTCACAACGCAGTTCTGGATCCAAATGTTGCGGCTTGGCTACATCACTCATAACAATGGGCCTCTGGGTGAAAAACAAAACTCTGTGGGCCATATTCAGACATGGTGGAAATTCGGTGAGGTCAAAGAGGCCTAATACCTCAAAATCCGGCACTCTCTCTCCCAGGATGGGTGCCCCCAAAATGGAACATCCACAGTTGCTGGCCACATTTGAAAATGCGGGGCCAGACTTGTGCTCACAGGGAAGGGTAATTCTCTCCCTTTCCTAGGGCCAATTAGAACTAGCTTGCTGCCGGGAACGTGCCCATAAGCCAGGCGGGGGGAGCAGGGCTCCAACAAACTGGACCCTGCACCTTTGATTCTGGGGCGTTCTAGCGTTCTCTAAGTGATTTCCACAGTTGATGCATGCATCGGAGATGCCACTGTCCCTGCACCATGTAGCTGAGTCATACTGCGCTGGGTTTAATTCATATACCAGCCAGGAGGGATTGAGTGAAGGCTTCTGCCATTATTCATCCTCTGCTTAGCTGTCCCAGTGGTGGATCTCGGTAATCTTCTCTCCCTATTAGTCTGAATTTTGATGAGGTAACTTAGCTTATCACTGCACACAATACTTCCCTGGCCAGACCCCCTGGAAATGCTAACAGCCTGCTAGATACCAGAACATTAGCTTGTGACTCTGCTCAGGGAGACTCCATTCCAGGGAGCCCCATGGCTCAGCCTGCTGGAATCGCCTTTCCTCATCTGCGGCAGCAGCAGCGCGAACGCTGCTCTCTGCTTTTCTTAAGGAAGCTATCTTTAATCTTGGTACGTGCAATGTTTTGTTCCAGGGCATACTGGCAAAGTGGACCCCATGAAAGCCGGAGCAGGATTCAAAGCAAAGTGATCTCGAGGTTCACTGTCATTTGCATTCATTTTGTGTTTTGTAGACACATTTGCAATCAAAGTAGGAAGAGCTGGTTTGGATCACGTAAGCAGCATCTTCAAACTTCACCCTCCTTCCCCAGGTCTGCTCAGCCCAGACCCTAGACCCTCTTTCCCCAGACAGCCACTCCCTCCTCCCTTATATCGGGGTGGGTTAGCGAACCACTTGCCTCACTGGCCCTGTCCACACTAGGAAAACTTTCCAAACATGTCTTAGGGTTGCTAATATTGGTTCAGCAATCCACGTGTTATCTACCTCCGAAGTTTGCATGTGAATGGGCTCTGAGCAGGATTACATGGCATGGCATGACAGCAGCATGTCTACACTCGGGTTCCCACCACTAATGCTGGTGGAGCTAAATCAGAGTGGGAAGTTCTTAGAAAATTTCCAGTGTCGTGCACACGGGATCAGTGAGTCAGCAGAGCCCTCTTCATCCTTTCCCAGCAGGATCTACGCCAACTAATGGGCAGAGAGATTCGGGCAGAGGCTGCCAGTGCAGATGGTTAGAAAGAACACACAGAGCAAACTCAACCTTCCCCGCATTGGCACGCTTTACCCACCACTGGCTGCTGCAAACAGCTCCCCTGGGCTCTTTGACAAATGTCTCAACGGCTGTGTACTTTCAGCAGGCCTGATGGCACTCTGGCCTACTTGCCGACTCCTCGCTCTCAGGAGAAAACCTTTCAGAGACACTGCAGAGCCCCGTCCGACTCTTGGGTCAGTGACACCATTACCCTCTGGTGAGAGAACAGCCCCTCTCCTGAGTTAGCTGCCGCGTGTTTGACTGAGTGAAGCTTTTATCTATAGTGCAAAAGTGAGGAGGGCGGGGGAGAGCTTGTGTCAGGGTCAGCACTCTCTCACGCATGTGGACAGAGCCTGAGCTTCCAACCCCACATGCCCTCTGGGGGCTGGTTCCTGCCCTCACTGGAACCAGGGGGAGTTTTGCCACTGGATTGCAATGGACGCTCGCTTGGGCTCCGTAGGCATTCCCCCATCCGCGCTGGATGTACAGCCATAGCCGGCCCCGTCTGAATGCACTAACGCTTGTGGAGATGGCAGAACCCACAAGCCAAAGCCACAAGCAGCTTTCCCATAGCTTTCCTTTCCGTTGGGTGTTCGGCGCCTTTGCTAGAAAATCAAAGGGGAACGTGTCTTCCCTCTTCTCTGGCGTCATACATAATAAAAGAGACACCACCACCTCCAGTAAGATGACTAAAAAGGGCTTTGCACGCTCCACTCCTCAGCCCAGGAAACTCTCCTGCCGAACAGTAATGCTGCAGTAACACCCCCGACAAACTCTTTGGGATCCCGCGGACAGTGGTGGAGAAGAAAGGGAGAGAGAGGGTGGCCTAAAAGTGAACCATGGAGCTTTGAGAAATGGAAAATTATTGCAAGAATGTTTGAGATCCTGAGGAAGTGGGATTGCTGCAGACTGAAGACACTGCCAAGGCTGCAGACCAGTTCCTCCCTCCCTTAGTGCCAAATGGGCAGTCCAGGGGTCTGCATTTCTTCTGAAACAAAGGACATTGGCATTGCTAGCAGCAAGAGCAGAACACGTTGCATGACATGGACATGCACCAAAAGTGGGGGATTCGCATCACTGGAAAGGTAGCCAGAGGTCTCAAAAGGCACCCAGATGCAATCCAGTACATATACTAAACAATGGGCCACAGGGTGTTTACTCTAAGGGGGACAAGGCTGGCAGCCACCTTTCTTCAGCTGATGCTTCATCTCCTACACCAGAGGTGTCCAACATCTGGCCCATGGACTGGATACGGCCTACCAACCTTTTTGGTCCCGCCCCTGGCAGCAGGATATGCTTCCGCAACATCTCGCAGCAATGTACTCTCTGGCGGTGTCGTGTGCTGCCGCGAGATCTGGGCGCTTTGGCGGCAGTGCATGGAGCGCTGTGTGCACGAGACACAGTGCTTCCAAAGGGCAGGAGAAGGACAGCGTAGGCTTCGGGCATCGCGGATTACTATACATTCTTAACCACTGATCACTTCTTTTAATCTTAAAATAGTAGTAATTGTAGAAGTGAATTTACTGCAGTTTACACCACTGCCCTCTAATGAGTGGAACCAGAACTGCTCAACTGTGTGCCATGGCCTTACATTGGAAAGAACTACGGGAGAGCCTCCTTTAATTCACCCAAGACTATGGGCCTGTACCTTTGGAGCAAGGGGATACGTGCTCCAGCCCCATCTCTGCCAGGCCTGTAGCACACATCTACAGCGTGATACCCAGGAGAACTCAGGCAAGTCTGTATTTGGTATCGTATCCTGGCCTTTGTTTCCCTTTTCTTTCTTTCCCAGAGAGGGCAGGTGCCCACTGCACGATTCACTTGAGCTTTCCAGTCACCTTCATCCTCATGAGCATGTTATCTTTGCCAATTATCAGTGCTTTCCGTTGCATCCATACCACAGTGACACAGGCATTGAAACGGGTGTGTGTGTGTGTGTGTGTGAGAGCAGCTAGCTTGCTAGATACTCAGGGACACAGGAAATATCTTACGATGCTGTTCTTTTCTCCCATCACCAGCACCATGCTCTGCCTGCCTCAGGAGGAACGCCCAGCCGTACTCAATGTTAACAATTCAGCAGCCAGACAGCAGTAAAAAGAAAATGGTGCTAAGTGCCTGGTGTGAAATTTACAACCTGGGGAGGAGAGCGAGTTCAGCGATGACTCCTCCCCTCTCCAGCTGAGCACTCGTCCCTGTGCAGCAGATCCCGTCATGCTGTGTGGCCCCAAAAGGCAGCGCTGTCATTAGAACGCGTGGTGGTGCAAGGGGGCATTGTGCTCTCCCCTCAGTGCGTATTAAATGTCAGCCAGAACAACAGCACGCTACACAGCGCTGCCTGCCCACAGTCCTCCTCTGAGTTCTGACCGAGCCCGGCCCCTTTCACATCCAACCACGTGTTCAACCAGGAGCTGGATGAACGCTGATGAGAGGGGATGCAACAGGAACCCGCCGGCAAGTGGCAAAGGGAACAGGCAGCTCAGGTTATTTAATGGGGTATTGTCAGGACCCACATCCCAACACCCACCATTGTAACAGGCTGGCAGGTTCAGTGCAGAGGCCAAGCACTGAACCGGCCCTGCTGGCTCAATTTCCCTCTCGCCCTTTGAGGCAAACCCTCCAGCTAAGATTTTCAGACGTGGTCTGTGGCCTCGGGCGCCTGCATTTCGGGTTCTCCACTCAGGACCCCGTAAAAGCCTGTCGCGCAGCACTTTCTGAGGCCCAGGCTCCTTTGATGGGTCCCAAGCTGAGCCTCCAAGATCGCTCGTTACTTTTGAAGATCTTGGCTGCTGGGCACAGGCGGATCGTTCACTCTTGTCTTCTCCGCAGGAGGAGAATGGTGTGTGCAGTGGAGTGGTTTGCTTGGTAAGGTGTTGGTTGAGGTTGTTTTAGTCTATGTGTATTTACTTTGGCTGGAGGAATACTCTGCTGTTGTGTTTAGACCAGAGAAGGCAAGGTGATTAGAGGGTCGCTAACTCTCCTGATTGTATCTTAAGGCTGGCGATATTTAGGGTTTTTCATACTGCCCGAGATTCCGGAACAATGTGAATACACCAGAATCGCAGCTTCCATTGATAAACGTACATTTTTAGCTCTCTCGGTGGTGGAGATACGCTTGAAAACATAAATCCAAAAGGTTCAAAAGTCAGAAGACAAATAAAAAGAAGTCGAGATGTGATATTTTAAAAATCTCATGCTTTTAAAGTTGATTTCATTATTTTGAGGGGCCTGACTCCTGATTTTTGAACACTTGGGGGTGGCCATGCCGCTGTTATTGTTTTTTGTGTGCAAAGCCATGAATCAGGTGTGGAAAGATACAGGCAATCTTCCTTAAATGAGAAGAGAATCTCAATCCTCCTACATGTTGGTACAATGACTCAGCTCAGGAGGAGGAAATATCTTGTGTGAAGGTCTGAACTTCAGACCTGAGGTCCCTCTGGCTAGTTAAGGATAACAATAATAATACTGAGCTCTTTTCATCAGTAGATCTCAAAGCACTTTACAAAGGGGGATCACTATTCCCATTGTACAGATGGAGAAACTGAGGCACAGAGTGGTGAAGGGAATTGCCCAAGATCACCCAGAAGACCAGTGTCTGAGCCAGGAATAGAACCCCATCCCAGCCCTCTCTACCAGTGGCTCTCAATCTTTCCAGACTACTCTATCGCTTTCAGGAGTCTGATCTGTCTTGTGTACACCCAAGTTTCACCTCACTTAAAAACTACTTGCTTACAAAATGAGACCTAAAAATACAGAAGTGTCACAGCACACTATTACTGAAAAATTCTTACTCTCTCATTTTGACCATATAAGTATAAAATAAATCAACTGGAATATAAATATTGTACTTACATTTTAGTGTATAGTATATAAAGCAGTATAAACAAGTCATTGCCTATATGAAATTTTAGTTTTACTGACTTTGCTAGTGCTTTTTGTGTAGCGTCTCGTAAAACTAGGCAAATATTGAGAGTTGATGTACCCCCTGGAAGACCTCTGCGTACCCACAGGGGTACATGTGCTCTGGTGGAGAATCACTGCTCTATACCATCCATTAGGTCCTTGGTTTATAACTATGGTAACACTAAGGATTTCTAATCATCCCACTTCTACAAGGAGGAAACATTGTAACCTTTATTATTTAGTTGTTTGAAAATAAACTGAATAGAATTTGTTATAGCATCTCTTCGTAGATACTTAAATACTAAAACGTCAGGATATTGCATCTTTTCTTCTTCCCCCCATGCCTCGGGAGATGGAAACTCACCATCACTTGCCATTTCTAAGATTCATGCTACCTGGGGCCCTGGGACATTTGGGATAAAAACCCTTGAGTGTGATTTTGAAACTCATTAGCTGCATCTTTTTAGCCTGCATCCTTCATTACGGGGCTGCAATACAGCATGAGAAATGCAACCAAACCATCTGAGGGGCTGGGCAGAGTGATTCATGGGGAAACATTCAAATTAATGCAGATGGGAAGGGTGACAGTCATGAAACTGCAGTGCCTTTCAGTCCAGCAGGCGTCGTAGTCGTCGCCTACAGGCGAAGGGTTCCAGGACTCATCCCCTGAACAGTCTTTGTGCATCTAACTGCATCGTTCTTATAACTGTGACCTTGGGCTTGAGTCTCCTCTTGCTTATGCCCCAGCGATCCCATGAACTTTCAACATTCATTCCTATTAGGTGGAGCAAATCAGGCCAGGATAAACTGCCCGCCTGGCAAACTCAGTGTCAGACCCCCTGCTGAGTTATTGATATCAATTGCCCAGAGATGAGAAGTAACCCTGCTCCCTGCAGCTCCTCTTTCCAGGCTGAAAAGATACACATGAGCTACTCTGCCCTGTAGCCAATTGGCATCACGTGAGCCAGATTGTCTCCTCTGCCTGGACTTTGCGTTTTAGACATTACCCTCCTACAGCGAGGCCTAAACAAAGCAGCTGTCAAGCCACCTGTTCCTTTCCTCATCTCAACAATCAAGCATTTTGTTTGCCTCCCACGTTGCAAAGTCTTCAGTATTGACCGGCCTCATAGACAAACAGTTCACACAAATGCAGGCAAAGGCTAGTGGGATGGTGTTAAAAATGCCCCAAACCGATGGCTGAGAGCAATCAAGCCAGAGCAGCTCCCAGAGCCAAGGGCAATTCAGCAGTCACAGGCCTTGGGGAAGGACGGCATTTGGCTAGATTTTGTGTCTTAGTCCTTCCCATACTCAAGGAACCCTCATGGACACGGCAGCAGCCTGTCCTTGTGAGGAAATTGGTTTTGTTTACATGCTTCAGAGCACTGCTTGTTGCCTCTTTATAATGCATCTGTTTGCATAAATTACACTGGGGAGCAGCTAAATTAAGATGAGCCATGTGAGATGGTTTAAAAAAAAATAAAAACTTCTCTGCTACTATCTCTAACGAGCAGCGCACTCTTTCTCTTAGAGAGATAACACACACATGGCCACATTATACTCTCTGAGCTGTACATCCAGAATATCTCCATTCACCTCCATGGCCTTACTCCAAACCACACCAGTGTAATGGAGAGCAAAGTTTGGTCATTGTCACTTGCCCACTCTCTCACCAGCATGGCAGTCCACGTACAATGATTCCGGTTTGAGTCCCAGGGGTTTCATCTAGACACACACTTTCACTGCGAGTTGTTTTTTTTTGCAAAACAAAAGTGTGGGAGGAGAACCAAACGCTGCCACCGAATAAATAAATAAATAAATAAATAAATAACAATCAGCGTTGGCCTTTGGAGGTGCAGCCCCTGATGGGCAGAGGGGCAGAGACACACAGTGCAATAGACCAATGGTGGCAGCATCAGCCAGAAAAAGGCACAAGAAAGCATTGAGGCTGAAGGAGATACAGGGCAAAGCTCAGAGAGGGCAAAGTGGTTTGCGTGTCGTCGAATTTTTGGCCCAGGCCCTAGAAAGTGGATTAGTGCAGGCGGAGCCTTGTGACTGCAGGACTAAATCCTTTTAACCCTGCTCCTCAGCAAAGATCTGAGAGCAGAGCGGTATTCGAGGTCTCCAATGCAGTTGGGGCTTCAGAATTTGTATTAAACATAGTATACCATATTCCTCCTGGCAGAGACAATTATATCTCAATTGCTACAGTTGTCAAAAGTAATGTACAAAGTCCATGATGTGATGCATCATCGTTGCTTGTCATGTTTGCAAATTTGTGTTTGTGCATTTACTGCCTAGTTTGCAAAATTCAGCAGCTTGCAAGGAGCCTTAGGGCAGTGGAAGTGCAAACTGGCAATGAGCATGTGAGAGGGAGAATGAGGCTAGTGCTTGATCTGCAGCACATTTACAACTCGAGCTGAAATCAACAGGAGCTCCACCTCTGCGGAGCAGACCTGGGTTTTTATTTTCATGCACTTTACTCTGGGAGGGTGGAGGAAACAGGTCTTGATTTGGGGGGAAAAAATCCAATGTTTTTCAAAACAAAGTTCTAGCAGTTTTTCTGTACCAGCTGCAAAGTGCTCCAGCCCCTGCATTACAACCCCCTTCCCAGCCAAAGAGAGGGAAACAGCAAAAAGCTACAGTGCCCTACAGGGAGGAAAAGACGACGATATACAAGGCAGTGAAATGTATAGTTTGCAACCTGTAGGAGAGTTCCCCCAAAGCTCCTGGCTTGGAGGCTGCTCTATTGACGGCACTGCAATACCACATTGCATGTGTTTCATATCATCCATCCTATGCTGTATGGTATTGTTTGCTGACGCTTTCTCTCTCTCGCTCTCCCTTTTCAGTCCATATTTCTCCCTGCCTACATCAGAATACAGAGAGAAAATATGACAATGTACACACTGGTTGGAACACACTGAGGATACAAATCAGTGTCAGGAGATAGATAACCCAACTATTAATCCACAAAGACCTGATTTCCTGGGGGTTCCATTCCTCACTCTGACCACCACAAGCAATTTGGCAGTGATTCAGGAATGGAGCGGATCATGGGAAGTTTGAACGAGGTAGCTGGAAAACAATCCTTGTAATACAGCGTAATTAAACAATGGAGGTGATGGAATCCAAACTGCAGGAGACAGTCAGGCTTTAGCTATACAAAGCCTGAGGCTAGACACAGTCATTCCGCATTTGATTGGGGATGGACTGGATGATCCAATAGATTTTTGCCACTTCTAAATTCAAGGGTGCCAGCACTAGTTCACAGAACGTGTCAGGGAAAAGCTTTACTTTAAAATAAAAATCTACATTTCGACCGTGAATCATCATCTCCCATTCTGGAATCCGTGGGATAATTGCAACCTACGCACGGTAGTTTGGAAAAGCAAAAAACAACTCTGACTAATAAAAGAGGCCAAAAGAGTTTGAAAGTGGTGGGTAGTTTCCAGGACTCCTGTTCAAGGCTTTAGACTTATTTCTTCTATTATAAAAGGAATCAGGTAATAAATTGGTGCTGCTTTCTATGATGTTTCCCCCCAAACAAACTTTTAGCATCTGTTGAATTTAGCAGGGAACGGGAGTGAATTGTTCTTGCCAATGGGTAAAAGATGGGATTTTCATTGCTATTTATTTAGGGTAATAGGAAAGCCCAACCCACAAGTGTTTGATACATTGCCTTCTTTGGGAGGGCGCCTATCATAAAATCAGAAATGCAGGGCTGGAAGGGACCTGGAGAAGTCATCTAGACCAGGCCCCTATGGTCTGGCAGGACTAAGTGAACCTAGACCTTCCCTGACAGGTGTTTGTCAAACCTGTTTTTAAAAACCTCCAATAATGGAGATTCCACAACCTCCCTTGGAAGCCTGTTCCAGAGCTCAACTATCCTGGTAGTTAGAACGTTTTTCTGCAGATTAAGACCCTTACTTCTTGTCCTATCTTAAGGACACAAGGAGAACAATTGCTCACTGGTTTCTTTCCAACAGCCCTTCATACAGCTGAAGACTGATATCAGGTCCTCTTCTCAGTGTTCTTTTCTCAAGATGAAACATGCCCTATTCTTTTACCCTTTCCTCCTACATCAAGTTTTCTAAACCTTGTATCATTTTTGTTGCTCTCCTCTGGACTCTCTCCAATTTGTCCACAACCTTCCTAAAGTGGGGTGCCCAGAACTGGACACAGTACTCCAGCTGCGGCCTTACCAGTGCCATGCAGAGCAGGACAATTTCCTCCTGTGTCTTACTTACGACACTCCTGTTAATGCACCCTGAAATTACATTAGCCCTTTTTGCAGCTGCATCACGCTATTGACACAGATTCAATTTCTGATCCACTATAACCCCCAGATTCTGTCTGGCAGTGTTACCACCTAGACAGTTATTCCCCATTTTGTAGATGTGTATTTGATTTTGCCTTCCTGAGTGCAGTACTTTGGCACTGGTCTTTACTGAATTTCATTTTGTTGAATTCAGACCAATTCTCCAGTTTGTCAAGGTTGTTTTGAATTCTAATCCTGTCCTCCAAAGTGCAACCCCTCCCAGCTTGGTGTCATCTGCAATTTTTATAAGCATTCTCTCCACTCCGTTATCCAAGTCATTAATGAATATATTGACCAGCACTGGATGCAAGACTGATCCCTGCTGGACCCCAGTAGGTACACCTCCCCAGTTTGAAAGCAGACCTTTGAGAACTACTCTGAGTATGACCTTTCAACCAGTTGTTCATCCCCCTCATGGTATTTTCCTGTAGCCCACATTTCCCTAGTTTGCTTATGAGAATGTCATAGGTGCTTTACACACACAGCACTGGCAGCAGGGGTCTGCTGGAGACCTTGCCTTCACGCTAAAGAAGATGTGATTTTTACCTTGGGGTCACTAGCGTGTCAGCTGGCCCAAGGTAAAAACACAGTGAAGACCAGGTGCTTTAGTTTTACAGGAAGGTAAAGGCAAGGTGGCTTACTCCATGGGCAAGTTAGAGTGCCTTGTTCTTCAGTGTGTTTTTACTTTGCCATACATATTTACCTCAAGGCAAAACACACACCTTTCATGCAGCAAAGACCAGGCTTGAATGTTTGTTGGTATTCACATAGGAAAAGCCCTTCTCTCTGTGTGACTGTGGGATAGCCATTGCACAGAGTGTTTGGGCCAAACTAATCCCCAGTGTAACTTCACCGACTTCAACAGCAGGGCGAAGGGCACCTATAACACGTGAGGCAACTGATCACGCAAGGAGTTGGAATTGGCAAAAGCAATCCCATCAAAGAAGGCCGGTAAGAATTTTTATATTAACAGTGAACAGTTACTAAGAGATGAGAGACTTGCAACCAGACAGGAAAGCTGTCAAGGAGCGGCTGAAATGTGTAGCTCATCACATTCACATTTGTTTTCCACACGCAATTATTTCTTAATACACTGTAAAATCAGATTAAAATGCAAATGTTAAGGAGAACTTCATTATCACCGCTACCACTTACTATGCCTCTTTCTGGAAGAACAAGGTCAGGGACACTAAATTCAGTCCATGATGGAGGGCAGGGCAGTTGGAAGAGTCACTTCATCACTATGGTGGTAAGGTGTCTCCTCCAAAGCCCACTGAAATCAAAGGAAAGGCTGCCCATTGACTTCAGTGGTCTCTGTATCTAGCTGATCAGAATGGCTATGGACACCACATTGGATTTATCTTTAAATAATAAACAAACACTGATTGTTATTTAAAACATTAATTATGATAGAGAAATTAGTGAGCGAGCAGGGTCCGTGTAAATAAACTATGTGTTGAAAAAGAACAAGCTCAGTGATGGCGTTTTTCCTGGTAAATTAACACAATTCTAGCAAATCTTTTTTAAATTCTCTCATTTGTTTGCTTGCATGGAGATCAATCATTTTTTAAAAACTAACCATAAATCAGATGCAAGAACTCACCACCATATGGTCCACCCTCCAATTCCTCAGTAGAGATGGCCAGCTCCACACAAGCCCCACTCACCACTGGGCAGCCAGCCAGCTGATGAATTTCACCCATATGAAATAATTTATTTCATGAGTTTGGTCCTTATTTCTGTACAAAAATGCTCCAAGAAGAGATACAGATTGAAAGACTCCATCTCTTGATGGAACACGGACAGGGCTGGAACCCATCTGGCCCACCTGTGTGTTAATGTTGTCAACAGAGATATTAGCGTTATACGACTGTTTAATGTTTAGACTTTATTGAATGCTTGTGAGAAGGAGAGGAGAAGGACCTTGGGGTATTGGTTGATAACAGGATGACTATGA